>JARYGA010040034.1:0-183643 GCA_030545235.1 Helianthus tuberosus
GACTTTTCGAATAAATCAGGATATCGTCGATGAAAACAATGACGAACTTGTCGAGATAGGGTTTGCACACCCTGTTCATAAGATCCATAAATACGGCAGGCGCGTTAGTTAGCCCGAATGGCATGACCATAAACTCGTAGTGGCCGTAGCGAGTTCTAAATGCTGTTTTAGAGACGTCCTCATCCCGGACTCTCAGCTGGTGATATCCTGACCTTAAGTCTATTTTGGAGTAGTAGCTCGACCCTTGCAGCTGGTCGAATAAATCATCTATGCGCGGAAGAGGATAACGATTCTTGATCGTCACCTTGTTGAGTTCGCGGTAGTCTATACACATCCTGAACGTACCGTCTTTCTTCTTCACGAATAACACTGGAGCTCCCCAAGGCGAAGAGCTAGGACGTATAAAACCCTTTTCCAAGAGTTCTTGTAGCTGCTTTGACAGTTCTTCCAATTCAGTTGGAGCTAAACGATAAGGTGCTCGAGCTATGGGTGCTGCTCCTGGAGCGAGCTCGATCTGGAATTCGACTTGACGATGAGGCGGTAACCCAGGTAATTCCTCAGGGAACACTTGAGGAAAGTCACGTACTACAGGAATATCTTCAATCTTTTTCTCTTTCTTCGAGGTATCTGTAACGAGTGCCAATATAGCAGTGTGCCCCTTGCGCAAACACTTCTGAGCCTTCAAAAAGGAGATAATACCACTCACGACACCACTCTTGTCGCCTTGAACTTCGAGAGGTTCTTTGCCAGAACGAGGAATGCGAATAACCTTTTCTTTGCATAAGATCTCCGCTTGTTGTTGAGATAACCAATCCATGCCAATGACGACGTCAAAGCTACCCAGAGTTATAGGGATGAGATCGATGGAGAAAGTCTGACCAGCGAGAATAAGATTACACCCTTTAACTATGTGTGTGGCTTCTAAACTTTTACCGTTAGCTAACTCTACGACATGCTTGGTGTTTAGGAGAGTTGGTGCACGTTTTAACATTTCACTAGCTTTTAAAGACATGTAACTTGTATCCGCACCAGAATCAAATAGTACAGTAACATAAAAGTCGTCTAGAAGAAACTTACCCATAACTACGTTGGGATCATTCCTTGCATCACCCTGCCCGATCACAAACATACGGCCTCTAGCACCATTGTTGTTGTTGTTCCCACCGTTGTTGTTGTTCCCGTTGCCCTGATTGTTGTTGTTGTTATTGTTCTGGTTCTGGTTTAACTGAGGGCAATCCCGCTTGTAATGACCTTCAGCCCCACACTGGTAGCATCCCCTGTTTCCATGCTGCTGCTGCTGAGGCTGGTTTCGTGGAGCAGGTGGTTGTTGTTGCTGGTTCTGATTCGCAGGTCGCGAACTCCTGCAATCTTTAGCCTCGTGACCCGTCTTAAGACATCTTTGACACTGTTCCCTGCGACATCTTCCGCTGTGGTGTTTGTTGCACCTTCTACACCATGGGTGAATTCCCCGATAGCCACTCTGCCCTTGACTACCTGATGATTGCTGATTCGGACTCTGGTAGTCATTTGTCTTGCGTTGCTGAGCTTGAGACTGAACAGTAGCTGAACCTTTGCTAGAATCCCCCTCCCATTTCCTCTTATTGTCACTGGGAGTAGCAGGAGTAACTGAAGTGGTAGCGGTAGCAGTAGCGTTGATGCGTTTAGGCAACCTGTTTTGCTCCACCGCCTGATCAGTGAGACGGTGAGCCAACTGAACAACCTGCTGGTAAGTGGCATGATTTGCTGAAGTCACATGACTTTGGATCTCTGGCACCAGACCCTTAAGATATAGTTCGATACGTTTGTCCACCAGAGTAGGACACAGTAACGCAAGCTCATTCGATCTTTTGGTATACGCTTCAATCTCAGACCCCGTCATCTTGAGGTTGAAAAACTCGACTTCCAGCTTATGAATATCATCTCGACTGCAGTATTCCTCCTTGATCATCTCTTTGAAATTGTTCCATGGGGTGGCGTTAGCAGCAACCAACCCCAGTATTTGGACCTGAGCTTTCCACCATGTGAGGGCTAAACCCTCGAGGGTACCGGTAGCGTATTTCACCCTGCGTGCCTCAGGGCATTCACACATCTCAAACACAGACTCTATCTTTTCAAACCAGTGCAGGAGACCTACGGCTCCTTCAGTGCCGCTGAAAGTGGTTGGACGACAGTCCATGAAAGTCTTGAAAGTGCATACAGGTGCTTGACCTGTTGTGTACAAGAATTAGGACAAGTTTAAACACGGGAGTTGATTTAGGAATGTAGGATCTAAGGATCCTAGTGTGAGTTGTAACTGCAGGGTATACCTCCTGCTTGTGCGGCTGCAACTGCCGCAGTAACTCGTTCGTTAATGAGGGCCGTCAACTGGTCCTGAGTCATGTTGATACGTCCAGACATGATCTTCATAGTAAAGATAACGTAAGTGAGATAGGTTCGCGAATAGTGCGATGACAGAAGAGAGTGAGCACACAAGTGTTCTCAAGTAATAGCATATAGTGGGTTCTGTACTCTAGGCATACCACGAGCAAAGTTCTATGTAGTTCTAGCATGTAGGTAATGTAACATGAATAGTAATACCTATGGTGTTGAGCCTTGCACGTGGAGCGAAGCGTCGTTGTGGATCGTTGAGAGCACTGTTCTGGTTATAGTCTGGTTTTAACAAAAATCGTTTTCCCTTTATTAAAACCAAGTTCTCTATAACCAATGGCTCTGATACCAATCTGTCACACCCCCAAAATCCACTCGCGGAGTATCACCGCTTGGAGGCGTGACTGACCAGGATCAAGCCACCAATCATATTGAACATATAAGTAATTAGTAAAAATCATTCATCAATACGAAAGGTGTTTTCAAAACCAAACGTCAACAAGTATGTAGCGGAAGCATAAGTATGTAAACCCAATGTAAATAGTAAATTCAAATGTTTAGATAGATAACATGGCATCATCAATCCATGTCCCACAACGACCTGCTCCTCCCTGTGCAAGCTCCATATGTACCTAAGGTCCTGCAAGGCATGCAAGAGAGAGTCAACAACTAGTTGAGCGAGTTCACAGTTAATAGTTCAGTATTAGTATAGCGTGAGTAGTAGTATGTTCGTTCGTTACAAAGTATCGTATTATTTCCCATCGCGGCCCTCCAGGCAGGTGTGCGAAGATGTTGGGGAATGTTATTCCCCAAGTATTCTAGACTAGGTTTATTTGTATCGCGGCCTCTCTTAGGCAGGTGTGCGAAGATGTGTAAATTCAGTTCGCGGCCATCATATGGCAGGTGTGCGAAGTCAGTCATAATATCGCGGCCAATCCTTGGCAGGTGTGCGAAGATCGTTCAATAAGTGTTACTAGTCTAGCAGTAGGTTCTATCATTTATGTATGTACCGTAAATCATCAAATCCCCATTCCCACCCCGGGAACCCCATGCCTTGGCTTGTGTGAACTCACCTTGGTTTGCTCGGTATGCTAGGTATGTAAGTGCTCGCAAATAATCAATCACGTCCTAAGGTATGCACGTATACATAATCAGTTTGTGTTTCAGTTGTTCATGTATAAGCATGTAACACGTAATCACAATCATACAAGTCATGTTTAACATATAACAGCAGTTAAATATTCCAGTTAACACTTAACAGAATTAACTCAAGTTACAGCACAGCTCGGCGAAACACACATGTTGGCGAAACACAATATTGGCGAAACACAATATTGGCGAAACACATATGTTTCGTCGAGGTGTCCCTTGGCGAAACAGAACTTCTGATTCGTCGACTACCCTTGGCGAAACACATTCTGTTTTGCCGAGAGTTCGGTTTCGTCGGACAGTTCAGTTACGTCAGTACAGTTACAACAGATGCGAGTAACACATAAACCCTTATCATTCTAGCAGCCGTCATCCATAGCAGAAATCATATGAAGATCAATGTGCAAATCGAATCATCATAAATCAACCATCCAAGAATCATTGTCTAGCATAAACCCTAGCTTATGTGTATAGCATATCAAAAAAACATACAACATCATCACATCAATCCCTATCAAGATACTAATGTAATCAGAATCAGGCCATATAAACAACATTCAGAACCGAGCATTCGATTGTATCAAGTTTCGCATATCATTTATATATCCTACTATATCATATCATACACATCGAAATCTATATCATCACCATCATACTCTCATCACAGCAGTAACACACATCAATCATATGCACCAGCAAGAATCTATATAATACAGAAACATAGAATCGATTAACAAACACACACTGACCGATTCGAGATGAATGAACAAGGATTCGAGAGCTAGGTATGATGGTGAATGATGGTTGTGGCCGTCGCACAGAAGGGAGAGTGCTCTAGGGTTTTTCTGATTGCTTAGGATGTAAAACTGAACCCGTTTCACGTAAATATTCGCGAAATAACATTCTGGGCCGTACTGGGCTTTTGGCGAAACTGGGCTCGGCGAAACAGCCTGTTTCGTCGAGAAGATTGTTGACGAAACTGACCTGTTTCGTCGAGGTCAAACTTGGCGAATCTCACTTGTTTCGTCGAGTTGTTTTATGGTTTACAAGTCTAAGTTTTTCAAACAGTATGCAAGCTATCATATTACACATAACCATGCAAGTACACTACATTTTATCATAACACAAAGTGTACAGTTACGAAGTCAAACAGGTCAACAACTAAACAGTCAAAGTCAACGTGCATTAAATGCGAATAGAGAATGTCGGAAATTCGAGTTGTCACAATTACTGTTTGCTGTTGACCAACGGTTGACTTCAATTTGTTAATTTCCACCGATTGTTTAAGTTGATCATGCTTCGTGAGATTACCGAAATGAGATTGTCTCTGAAGACGATCAGCAGCTGCTTCAAGTGTAGAGAATAGATATCTGATCTTTTCGTCTTGAGAAAATCTGGAAAATGTCCTATGACGTTCAGCACTGATCTGCGAAGTGGTTGCTCTGATTGCAGAAGCCATAGTTCTTTCAGGAACTGCCTGAGGAATAACAGATGGAGTAGCAGCAGCTGATGTAACAACTGGAGTTTCTGTAGCTGAAGTAACTACAGGAGCTTCTTGTACAGGCTCCTGAGGTCCAGATTGTACAGGCTCCTGAGGTCCAGATTGTACAGGCTCCTGAGGTACAGATGAAGACTCTTGAGGCACAGATTTCCGAGTATAAGTACTCAAATATCTCCTAGATTTCTTCTTTTGAACTTCAACAGCTTTCTCAGCTCTTCTTTTTGTTCTTCTTTCACCTTCAGGATCCTCTGGAACATATTCTGGATCATCCTCAGTTCTAATCTTTCTATACCTTCTTACTCCACGTATATCGATATACATTTCGTATCCAGGCTCAACTATATGATCACTAGAACTAGAATCAGATTCATCATCACCACTTGCTGAAGAACTACTAGCTGATGTACCAGAAGCTGCACCCTTGCTCGATGTACCAACAGCACCAGTATCACCACCATCATCACCATCACCACTACTTTCATCACCATCACTACCAGACTCATCTGAATCAACTGGGTCAGGACCAAATTTCTCTATCCTTAGCCTTTCCAACTCAGGTTCTTCATTGTCAGATTGGCTGTCATCATGACGCCATTTGTCATTTGCTGGAGCAACATAATCAGGATTCACTAGTGCGCCAAAAAGCTTCCTTGGAGGAACGCTTTCTTTGTATCTTTTGGCGGCAAGAGTCTTGATTAGCCTTAAAGAGTTGAAATTCATCGCCTCTATCTTCAGAAGATCATTTTCAGCTTTAGGAAGGTCTGGATGTTGAACATTCATAATCATTTGCAGAAACCGCGGATACATCCAAAACTTGTTCCCGGTTGTTCTACTACCAGTCCTTGTCATATTCTCTTTCATGTTGCTGAAAATATACTTTGAGATGCTAAACGGTTTGTTTAACACCAAAGCAACCATGAAACCAACGAGATCATCTCCAGCCATATCATATCCAGACCGTCTATTGCTGAGACACTGAATAAGAATATGCAATAAAAACTTGTAGCGTAATGGAAGATCACCTTTGTTGATTTGTTTGACGAAAAGGTCTCCTTTACACTTCATCCTTAGCAAACAGCCTCGTGAACACATGATTGGGATTGAATATGGAGCATTCAGTTGATCTTGTAATTGAAGAACTTCATTCAATATCTCCGGAGTAACAACGACATACAGATCATTCACACGACCTCTTATAATATCCTTTCCATCGATTTGGACGACGCTTGCAGAATCCCAGAAAGCTTTAATCAGTGATTTGTAGACGGGCGTCGAGTATGTAACAGCATGATTGATACGTGACTCCCTGATCCACTTCGTGATATCTTTAAATTCCGTGAGCTTATCTTCAGGATCCAGATATGCAACTTGATTATGACGCTTCTCTGACATAATCTCTTCTTCAGTTTTGTTTTCTTTCTTTATCGCCTTCTTGCGTTTTCCTTTTTCTTGCGGTGCTTTCGGAGCCATCTGCACATGAAAATGTCCAGAATAAGTCACATTTGATATAACATTGCATTTAGACATGTATGGATACAATTACATGTATCCACATAACAGATAACCTATCAAAACATGTCTACTGTGAACAAACAGCAACAACATAAAACAGCTAAGGCATGGACGACGAAACCGGAGATCAATGACGAAACAGAAGTTTGAACGACGAAACAGAGGGTTGACCCTTGACCAGTTTGATTCGTCGACGTTTTGATTCGTCGTGTCTGTTTCGTTCCTTTTCTGATTCGTCATCTCTGATTCGTCGTTTGTTTGATTCGTCGGAATTAGGGTTAATGTGATTCGTCGATTTGGGGGTTTTTGTGTTTCGCCGTTTTGTGGTTTAAACAAAAAACAAATACAAACACAAACACATTCAACATCATTGTTTATACCCAAACCAACTTATGACAACCCATATATATGATTTCTGATAAAGCACCCATTTAAAACAGTTAAGAATTTTATCAAACAAAAACCCCTGTTTTTGTTACAAAAACCCACTTCCAAAACAAAGCAAAACAAACTTCATAAACCTAAATCTATCAGATACAGAAGGAAAACACAATACATGCAACATCAACACATATATTATCAAAGAAAAACAAGGTCTCTGAGGGTTTCGGATGAAAAACCGACGGTTCAAAGTGTTCGGAATGTGAATCAGAACGTTTTACTACCTTTGATGTTTGTAAGATTTTGATAAAAATCGAATGATTTGAGTGATTTGAAAGGGTAACCGTAGGTATGGGTTTCGATGTTTGAAGAAGATGAAAAGTTTGAAGTTTTGAAAAAGTGAACAACTGGGACCCTTATATAGACCGCCTTGTTCCGACGAATCTGAGATCTCGACGAAACTGGATTGGGCCCGGCGAAACAGAAACTTGGGCTTGGACTTGGGCCTGAATTTTAGCCCATGACGAAACTGATTTGGGCTCATGTGATTCGTCGATGTTTTGACGAAACAGATTTGATTCGCCGACAATGGTCTGATTCGTCGACTCTTCTGATTCGTCGACCATTCTGTTTCACCAACAGGTTTTTCAAAAACACAGAGGCTGGTAAGACTTTGCAGTCAAAACAGATTTTGAACAAACTGAACACATTTCCATTCTGTTTAAGTTTTCAAATGCAAGAACGTTTTTATGAAGAAGGTTTCAGGCTTCCTGTAGAAAACACCAAGCAACAGCTTCAGCTTAATCAAAAACGAGCTTTACACAAATATACTAGAAACAAATTTAAAGCACGGTAAACTAAATGAAAATGCGGAAAACTGAGAAAAAACAGTAAACAACTATACAAGTGCAATCTTTTTGCGAATTTCAAGGACAAGGAATCATACCAGCTTACGGTCTTAGTCAACATGATTTTGATTTCTGTTTAAAGCTCTGGATAAATATACTACCTCGATTATCGGTATTGTGGTCCACATAAGCTCAAACTGATCAGACGTAATCATAATTTAAGAGATACGATTAACGGTAAGGATTATACTTACAAGTCGATGTAAATCCACTCACGACACATTCCCGTATCAAGGTATGCACGAGAATTCATCTTACCGGTGAGTATACCGATTATCATCTGTTTGACCGTATAAAAATGTGAGAAACTCACTTATTTTGATTGAAAACAAGCCCTATGTGATAGAATCACTTATTGATGAGGAACTTGATTTTCAGATGCATGAGGGCACAGGAGCAAGTCCGTGAACAGGTCAGTACTTTCGTACAGCAGAGAGACGAACTTGACTCCCGCAAAGAATCTGTGATAATTTATCACTTATTTTGTTTGGACATGTGATTGTTGATCACTTATTGAGGTCGAATGCAGTATGTACACGTATGTATAGTATCATGGAAGATCTAGACTTCGTCTCCGTTATTTTTACGGTTTGATACAACCATGATACCCAGATGATAAGCAGCATAAAGACCGAATATTTCAGATCTCGGCAATCTCTCAAACGAGATTTCGGTACTAAGACCATATGCCAATGAATGGTTCCCACTTGACTTGAAGTCTGTTAGGTTTGTATCATCCTGCACATTTTAGTCTGATTGTGAGCCTACCGATACATCGTTAGTAGAGATACTTATCATTTTTCTTTTTATTTTGCATTTTGAGCACATTGACCGACCACACCAGTGAACTTCATCATTTTCCTTTATCCAAGAAACTCATTTTTGGTTTTTCTATTGTTTTTGAATTGAATTTTTTTAAAAAAATTAAAAAAAAAAAAAAAACAAAACGACAGAAAGTAAAAACATCTTTTTGGATTTTGAACTTTTGCAATGTTTTTGTATTTTCTTGAAATATCTCCCCCTAAAATTCGCAAAGTTTACGAAAACTAAAATCTTTTTGAATTTTCAAAGTTTATAAAGAAAATATTTACAAAAACGATCAGCCAAAGCAGTTTACTCGGGTATCACCTTAATGCCATTGACCAAAAGTAGATAATCAAAACGTGATTTATCAAAAGCTTTTGTAAACAGGTCGGCACGTTGGTGATCAGTGGGGACATGAACGACATCGATTAACCTCTTGTCAAAACAATCACGGATAAAGTGATATTTAATGTCGATGTGTTTAGTCTTAGAATGTTGCACAGGATTTCTAGTGATCTGTAAGGCAGCATTATTATCAACAAAAATATGGGTAGATAGGAATTCTAAACCGTAGTCGCGCATTTGTTGTTGTATCCAAAGAACTTGGGAGCAACAACTCGAGGCAGCAATGTATTCTGCTTCACATGTTGATGTAGCAACACACGTTTGCTTCTTGCACTGCCATGTGACCAGGCGATTTCCTAGGAACTGACATCCTGCTGTTGTCGATTTGCCATCGATTTTGCAACCACCGAAATCAGAATCACTGTATGCAATTAATTCAAAACTATCATCCCTAGGGTACCAAAGACCGAGGTCTGGGCATCCCTTCAAATAGCATAAAATCCTTTTGACAGCTGACAGATGAGAGGCCTTCGGGTTTGCTTGATATCTTGCTAGCAAGCATGTTGGGTACATGATATCAGGCCTCGAAGCGGTGAGATACATAGAGATCCGATTATGGCACGATAGTACGAGGAGTTGATGCTTTCACCCTTCAAATCCGGAGTAATCCCGTGATTCTGCGGAAGTGGGGTACCAATGGGCGTTGCATCTGACATTTGGAATCGGCTCAAAATGTCACCAACATATTTAGTCTGATGGATGAATATCCCAGACTCTGTTTGTTGAACTTGAAGGCCCAAAAAGAAATTCATCTCTCCCATAGCGCTCATTTCAAACTTTTCTTGCATAACACTTTCAAATTGCCTGCACAAAGAGTCATTAGTAGACCCAAATATTATATCATCAACATATACCTGCACCAGCAAAAGATCTTCATCTTGTTCTTTGATAAAAAGTGTGCAATCAATAAGACCTCGTCGAAATCCATTCTCCAGAAGATAGTTTGATAAGGTTGCATACCAAGCCCTAGGTGCTTGATGTAGACCATAAAGAGCTTTGTTGAGCAACCAAACCCGATCGTGGTGAATAGGATCTTCAAAACCTGGAGGTTGTTCGACATGCACCTCTTCTTGAACAATACCATGAAGAAAAGCACTTTTGATGTCCATCTGGTAAACTTTGAATCCTTTGAAAGAAGCATAAGCTAAAAAGAACCGAATAGCTTCCAGACGTGCAACAGGTGCATAAACTTCATTGTAGTCAATGCCTTCAATCTGACGAAAACCCTGAACAACCAGTCTCGCTTTGTTGCGAATAACAACTCCACGGTCGTCTTTCTTGCATTTATAAACCCATCGTGTGCCAATTTTCTTGTAATTCTCCGGTTTTTCAACAAGCTTCCAAACGCCAAGCTTTTGAAATTGCTGCAGTTCATCCTGCATGGCTTCAACCCACGAATTATCTTTTAAAGCTTCCTTCCAAGATTTTGGTTCTTCTTGTGAAACGTAACACGCGAATGACCAATCATTTTGGAGACCAGATTCTCTAATAGCTGAATACAAACCAGCACTCTGTTTGTTTCTCAGCTGATTACGTGTCTGCACACCTTGTTGGACATCTCCTATGATATTCTGTTATGGATGGGTATCGTGTATCCTCATTTCAGAATGTTCAGGAACACGAGCATTAACACCCAAATTGTTAATATTAAGATCAACAACCAACTCCACGCCTGGAATATGCGTAGAAGTGGATGCATTTCCTTCAGTAGTATCATCGATTTGCACATGAGGAGTATCAACAGAAGTACCCTGAATTGGAACAACTGGAGATGAAGTGCCTTCAGTCGCATCCAAATTTTCTTCATCTTCTTCTGATGACTCATTGTATTCAGTAGCATTTTCAACTTCCTCATTTTGAACTGTGTTGTTAGACGAATTAGAACTTTGTGAGTTAACAACAACAGGTCTAACTAATGATGATTCAGCAGCATTGTCACTATCAAATATCATTCTAGCAGCTGCAGAATCTTCATCAAAGGTTGGCAGATCAAAGGAGTTAAATAGCCCATCGTAATCGAACATCCAAGGATCACCTGGAGCTTTAACAGGACTTGTATATCTCTGAACCCTTACTTCACTCCATAGCTCAATCTTTTTGGAAGTCAGATTCCAAACACGAAAATTTGGTGTAGCATATCCAAGAAAGAAACCCTCGATAGCTTTCGCGCCAAACTTTCCATCCGGATCAATCATAGTGCATGGACCGCCGAAAGGTTCTAGAATTGAGAGATCTGGTTTCCTTTTCTGTAGAAGTTCGAAACAAGTCTTGCCATGTCTCTTAACAGTAAGAACTCGGTTTAAAGTGTAGCATGCAGTCGATACAGCCTCTGCCCAGAACTGAACAGGAAACGCCGACTCTACCAACATTGTTCTTGCAGTTTCAATTATTGTCCGATTCTTCCTCTCCGCGACACCATTTTGTTGAGGAGTGTAAGGAGAACTGTATTCATGAAGAATGCCTTTAGAAGTACATAACTCATCTATAACACGGTTTTTGAATTCAGTTCCATTGTCGCTTCTGATCCTCTTAACTTTCAACGAGTAGAGATTTTCCAACATTGTAAGAAGATCCTTGAGGATGCCAGGAGTATCACTCTTGTGTGCCATAAAAGCTACCCAAGAAAATCTAGAGTAATCATCAGTAACTACTAAACAATAAACATCTCCGAACGTTGTCTTGTGTCTCATAGGTCCAAAAAGGTCCATATGAAGACGTTCGAGAGGCATGCTAACAGTGTTGATTTTCTTCAAAGGGAGAGACTTTTTCGTTTGCTTCCCTTTCTGGCACGAAACATAGATATCTTGTAGATGAAAACTTCTCACGGGCACGCCATTCACAAGATTGTTTTTCACCAAATGGTTCATTTTTCTCAAGTGAATGTGTCCCATTCGTCTGTGCCAAGATATAGACTCCTTCTCCGTGGCTTTTAAGACAAAACATGTGACTTGTGCAGAAGTCGTAATCGCTTGACTCATATCAAGAACATAAAGATCATTGATTCTTGGAGCCGATAACAGAATCCATTCATCAGGAATTTTGAAACCAGGTTTAAGCACATAACAACCGGCATCATCGAAATGCACGGTGAACTTTTTATCGCAGATTTGCGACACACTGAGAAGATTATGATCAATTTGACGAACATAATTTATCTTATCGAAACATACAACACCATTGGAGATCATTCCCTCTCCAGTGATGTAACCGCCTTTGTCTCCAGCGAAAGCGACATAGCCTCCTTTAATGTTTCTCACATCATATAGAAGCCGTAAGTCGCCTGTCATGTGCCTGGATGCCCCACTATCAACAATCCAATGACTATTAATAGTTCCTCCTGGAACATCCTGACTTGTAGAAGCTGAGACATTTGCCATAAAGGCAGTCTGATAAGAAAAAGATCCGTCTTCAGAAAAGAACTTCTCCATTTCTTTAGATGCTACCTCAGCCTTCTTGATCAGAACTGATTTCTGACATTTCAACTCTTCTGCTTCATTCAATAAGTCATCAAGATTAGAACTTTCTTCTCTGCTCACATGAGATTCAGAATGATAATCGCCCGAAGTAGAACTTTCTTCATCAGAACTCCCGGTATTACCAGAATTGTCGTCACTTTCAGAAAATTCTTCCTTATGAATGTGCTTGATGTGATTGATGATCTTTGCATAACACGCTGTTCCCCCGTTATTTTGATCACCTTCCCCAAGTTGCAAAGACCAATTAAACCCTTCATCAGCTTGTACGGTTAATGCACGATTTTCGTTTGATGGTCCAGACTGATTCTGGTTAGTGGTGTTGTTTACAGCCACTATCCCTTTTCCACGATTGTCTTGATTAGTATTTGAAGTACTCGTCTGATTACGGAATGGGTTCTGATTGCCTTGTCTGCTTGGTCAGGTGCACTCACGTTTGAAGTGACCCTTTTCGCCACAATTGAAGCATGTAACTGCTTCTTTATCAAAACCGTACTTTGTATCCTGTTTGCTTTCCAAAGAACTTCTCCCTGTTCGAACCATAAAGTCCTTCACCCTTCTAACAGCACTTGCGAATGCCCACTTTATATCCATCAACTCCATTTCATCACGGTTGATTTGTAGATAGTCTTTGTTGGTCAAATTGATGTTTCCAATTTGACCTGCGACCAAACCGCAGTAAGCACTGACCATTGTATTAATAAGTTCCATATGTTCCTTTGCTACTTCAATGCTAACATTTGAGAGGTTTGATGTATCAACTTTGACTGTGTTAGGGTTTGGGGTTGAAGGATTGTTGGTATAATGAGCTTGCTGTTGTTGTGGTTGGACTTGTGGTTGTGGTAGGGATGGAATAAAACCTCCTCCAGAATATGCCTGAGGTTGAGTAGTAGAAACTTGAGGTGTATTAGGAATAAAACCTCCTCCAGAATAAGCCTGAGGTTGAGCAATTAACTGCGCTTGCGGAAGATAGGCTCTCGGATCGAAGACATGAGGCGGAGCTGATTGAGGAAACGGAGAAGAGTTTGTATTTGATACAAACGCCGTTTGTAACTTTGGTTGCTGCATACTAGCTGACGGGTTAAAACCTCCTCCACAATACATTTCGATATTTTGAGGAGCAGCAATGCGTTTTGCTTTCCGAATTTCTTCATCATTCTTATGTTCCAGCTTCTGTACGAATTCATAGATAGTTATAGTGTCAGCATCTAGAATACCGGTATGCTTTAGAAGCTCAATGTATGGACTCCACTTTGGTGGTAGAGAATCAGCAAACCGTGCACAAACTTCCTTTTCACTTGCAACAACAGCATAAGCAAACATTTCACTAATCAAATGATAAAAACGTGTAGTCATATCATTTAGAGTTTCATTTTCCAAGAACTGAAACGATTCAAACTCTTTCTTCAATAGATCATGTCGTGTCTTTCTGGAAGCTGCATTTCCTTCTCCTCTTGTTACCAAACAATCCCATAATGATTTTGTGTCCGTACAATAAGAAAATTGATGATAGATATCTTTGTGAAGCGCTTGAGTAAGAACAGCAAACGACTTTTTCTCAAATTCATAGGCTTTCTTGTCATTTTCCAGCATGTTAGAAAAACCTTCGGCCGTTGAAGCTGCTACTTCGAGAGCATTATTGCGTGGAGTAATGAAACACCTCCAAAGATCAGTGCTTTGACCTTGAACATATGTATGGAAACGACCTTTCCATGATGGAAACTCGTTCATATGATTCAACTTTGGCGGGCGATTGTTGCAGCCCGTTTCGCTCTCGCTAAGTAAAAGATTTTGAATGTTTTGATTCTGATTGGATGCCAAAGCCCATTGTCCGGCACTTATAGTAGGTTGACCAAAAACATTCTTCACCCACGCTGCTGCGGAGGTCGGATCTTCACGTGGTCTCGAGTCCATACTCCAATCCCATGGACTTGTACAACTCATATTTGATGTATGTATGATAGTACCTGCACAAATTCTTGAAAACACACAGTTAGCAAGCTTTTACAAGTCCTCTGTGTAAAACAGATCTGTTCTCGACGAAACTGATTTCACGAAACAGGTTTGTTTTGTCTAAATGAATGATGACGAAACAGACTTGTGATAATTGTGATTTTGTGGCGAAACAGAAATTTGTTTCGTCAAAGATGTTGTGGCGAAACAGAAATTTGTTTCGTCAAAGATGTTGTGGCGAAACAGTTGTGATTCGTCGACTACTTGTTTCGTCGAAACTGAGTATGATACAGCTGTTTTAGATATTTAAAATATCTTACTGATCAGTCAAAGGATAAGTCTCAGACACAAAGATATTTATTACTGACACAAGGTATGTTTGAAACACAATTTTTCAACGAAACTGATCTTTTTACTGAAACAAATTATCACACTTTTACACAAAAGTCAAGTTATAGTTTTATAAGTTATAACACTTGGTTTTTAACAATTCAACAGATCAAGATCACAGTTTTTATAAGAACAAATATGAAGATTTTCAAGAACACACCCAAGAACATGAGTTTTCCGATCACCGATAATTTTCCGAAACACTAAAATACACTAGATTTTCACTAAAAACCAGGTTTAAAGCATGAACAATCAATCTAACAAGGTTTTTGATAAAAATCTTTAGCAAACAACAATAAAACAAACAGATTTTATGAATATTTTTCCAGAATATATGATTTTTCAAGAACAAATTTTTAGAAAAAACACACACAAAATACTTGATAAAAACCGAACAATGTTTGATTTTAAACAAGGATAAGAGCCAATGCTCTGATACCACTTGTAGGTCCTGAAATCTGAGGATCGATAACGAACCGAATCACTTGTTTATAGCAAACACGGTCACGTGTGCGGAATCCACGTAATTATGCCAAATCAAACATATAAGGCAATAACAACAAAGGATTAATCAATGAAACACACTCGATTGATTAACGGGATGAGAACCGATTACAAACTGATACAAACACAGTTCAGACAGAATTTCGGCAGAGTTTTGTTACTTGGTTATTATCTCATCTCTGATTCATAATGAAACAGAATGTAGTTTATATAGTCCCTGGGCCAAGACATCGACGAAACACAAAGTGTCTCGGCGAAACTGAATATGGGCCAGTCATTGGGCTTGAAACAGCCCATTACACGATGAATCAAAGTGTGATTCATCATGACCTTCAACGAAACAGAAGTAAAGGACATTGGTCTGTTTCGTCATGATGTGTTCCGACGAAACAGACCTGTTTCGTCGAGGACTGCAACTGTTGTGATTGTTTCTGCAAACAGACAGCAACAACAGCAACATATAAACATAGTAATGACCATACTACCCTTTAATGCAACATGCATTGTTCATAATACTTTACATATCAAAAGAGACAAACAAGTCGTACACAAGCAGATAGGAGGATATCTGACTTGGTCAACATAACATACAGACTCGATAATTAATAAAAGACCATACAAAATACATCGTTAAACAAGACTAGTCACAGACACTAAAAATGCATCAACAGGATTAGACACCAAAAAAAAACACTCAACAAATGGCTACAATTTAAGGAATGTGTTTAGTGACGGCATCAGATTCCTAATTGATGGAGCAAGGTCTGGTGGCAAGAAAAGCTGCTTCTAGGAGGTTGTCAAGTGTTTTCGCTCGACGATTCCATTCTTGGGTGGTTGGTTTGGCCCTTGTTCCTGTAACTCGAATACTAGCCCGGTATATCCCATTTTAATTTTACACCATTGTGAACCTTACGCCTTTTTTACTCTCTGATCGAGGTTCTCGGCATTGAAAAATCTTCGTAATCTAAATCACACGTGTATATGTTGACATTTAATAGATATACAGTCAAGAAAATCAAGGGCAATGGTGATATATATGCGGATTAGACACAAAAAAAAAAAACTAAACAAATGGCTACAATTTAAGGAATGTGTTTAGTGACGGCATTAGAATCCTAATTGATGGAGAAAGGTCTGGTGGCAAGAAAAGCTGCTTCTAGGAGGTTGTCAAGTGTTTTCGCTCGACGATTCCATTCTTGGGTGGTTGGTTTGGCCCTAGTTCCTGTAACTCGAATACTAGCCCGGTATATCCCATTTTAATTTTACACCATTGTGAACCTTACGCCTTTTTTACTCTCTGATCGAGGTTCTCGGCATTGAAAAATATTCGTAATCTAAATCACACGTGTATATGTTGACATTTAAGAGATATACAGTCAATAAAATCAAGGGCAATGGTGATATATATGCCGATTAGACACCCAAAAAAAACACTCAACAAATGGCTAAAATTTATGGAATGTGTTTAGTGACGGCATCAGATTACTAATTGATGGAGAAAGGTCTGGTGGCAAGAAAAGCTGCTTCTAGGAGGTTGTCAAGTGTTTTCGCTCGATGATTCCATTCTTGGGTGGTTGGTTTGGCCCTTGTTCCTGTAGCTCGAACCCTAGCCCGGTATAGCCCATTTTAATTTTACACCATTGTGAACCTTACGCCTTTTTTACTCTCTGATCGAGGTTCTCGGCATTGCAAAATCTTTGTAAACTAAATCACACGTGTATATGTTGACATTGAAGAGATATATAGTTAAGAAAATCAGGGGCAGTGGTGATATATATGCGGATTAGACACAAAAAAAAACACTCAACAAATGGCTACAATTTAAGGAATGTGTCTAGTGACGGCATCAGATTCCTAATTGATGGAGAAAGGTCTGGTGGCAAGAAAAGCTACTTCTAGGAGGTTGTCAAGTGTTTTCGTACGCCAATTCCATTCTTGGGTGGTTGGTTTGGCCCTTGTTCCTGCAATTTGAATCCTAGCCCGGTATATCCCATTTTAATTTTACACCATTGTGAACCTTACGTCTTTTTTACTCTCTGATCGAGGTTCTCGGCATTGAAAAATCTTCATAAACTTAATCACACATGTATATGTTGACATTTAAGAGATATACAGTCAAGAAAATCAAGGGCAATGGTGTTATATATGCGGATTAGACACAAAAAAAGCACTCAACAAATGGCTACAATTAAAGGAATGTGTTTAGTGACGGCATCAGATTCCTAATTGATAGAGAAAGGTCTGGTGGCAAGAAAAGCTGCTTCTAGGAGGTTGTCAAGTGTTTTCGCTCGACGATTCCATTCTTGGGTGGTTGGTTTGGCCCTTGTTCCTGTAACTCGAATACTAGCCCAGTATATCCCATTTTAATTTTACACCATTATGAACCTTACGCCTTTTTTACTCTCTGATCGAGGTTCTCGGCATTGAAAAATCTTCATAATCTAAATCACACGTTTATATGTTGACATTTAAGAGATATACAGTCAAGAAAATCAAGGGCAATGGTGATATATATGCGGATTAGACACCAAAAAAAAAACACTCAACAAATGGCTACAATTTAAGGAATGTGTTTAGTGACGGCATCAGATTCCTAATTGATAGAGAAAGGTCGGGTGGCAAGAAAAGCTGCTTCTAGGAGGTTGTCAAGTGTTTTCGCTCGACGATTCCATTCTTGGGTGGTTGGTTTGGCCCTTGTTCCTGTAACTCGAATACTAGCCCGATATATCCCATTTTAATTTTACACCATTTTGAACCTTACGCCTTTTTTACTCTCTGATCGAGGTTCTCGGCATTGAAAAATCTTCGTAATCTAAATCACACGTGTATATGCTGACATTTAAGAGATATACAGTCAAGAAAATCAAGGGCAATGGTGATATATATGCGGATTAGACACCAAAAAAAAAAACACTCAACAAATGGCTCCAATTTAAGGAATGTGTTTAGTGACGGCATCAGATTCCTAATTGATGGAGAAAGGTCTGGTGGCAAGAAAAACAGCTTCTAGGAGGTTGTCAAGTATTTTCGCTCGATGATTCCATTCTTGGGTGGTTGGTTTGGCCCTTGTTCCTGTAGCTCGAATCCTAGCCCGGTATATCCCATTTTAATTTTACACCATTGTGAACCTTACGCCTTTTTTTACTCTCTAATCGAGGTTCTCGGCATTGAAAAATCTTCGTAAACTAAATCACACGTGTATATGTTGACATTGAAGAGATATATAGTCAAGAAAATCATGGGCAGTGGTGATATATATGCGGATTAGACACAAAAAAAAAAAACACTCAACAAATGGCTACAATTTAAGGAATGTGTCTAGTGACGGCATCAGATTCCTAATTGATGGAGAAAGGTCTGGTCGCAAGAAAAGCTACTTCTAGGAGGTTGTCAAGTGTTTTCGCACGCCGATTCCATTCTTCGGTGGTTGGTTTGGCCCTTGTTCCTGTAATTTGAATCCTAGCCCGGTATATCCCATTTTAATTTTATACCATTGTGAACCTTACGCCTTTTTTTCTCTCTGATCGAGGTTCTCGGCATTGAAAAATCTTCGTAATCTAAATCACACGTGTATATGTTGACATTTAAGAGATATACAGTCAAGAAAATCAAGGGCAATGGTGATATATATGCGGATTAGACACAAAAAAAAAACACTCAACAAATGGCTACAATTTAAGGAATGTGTTTAGTGACGGCATCAGAATCCTAATTGATGGAGAAAGGTCTGGTGGAAAGAAAAGCTGCTTCTAGGAGGTTGTCAAGTGTTTTCGCTCGACGATTCCATTCTTGGGTGGTTGGTTTGGCCCTTGTTCTTGTAACTCGAATACTAGCCCGGTATATCCCATTTTATTTTTACACCATTGTGAACCTTACGCCTTTTTTACTCTCTGATCGAGGTTCTCGGCATTGAAAAATCTTCGTAATCTAAATCACACGTGTATATGTTGACATTTAAGAGATATACAATCAAGAAAATCAAGGGCAATGGTGATATATATGCGGATTAGACACCAAAAAAAAAAACACTCAACAAATGGCTACAATTTAAGGAATGTGTTTAGTGACGGCAGCAGATTCCTAATTGATGGAGAAAGGTCTGGTGGCAAGAAAAGCTGCTTCTAGGAGATTGTCAAGTGTTTTCGCTCGATGATTCCATTCTTGGGTGGTTGGTTTGGCCCCTGTTCCTGTAGCTCGAATCCTAGCCCGGTATATCCCATTTTAATTTTACACCATTGTGAACCTTACGCCTTTTTTACTCTCTGATCGAGGTTCTCGGCATTGCAAAATCTTCGTAAACTAAATCACACTTGTATATGTTGACATTGAAGAGATATATAGTCAAGAAAATCAGGGGCAGTGGTGATATATATGCGGATTAGACACAAAAAAAAACACTCAACAAATGGCTACAATTTAAGGAATGTGTCTAGTGACGGCATCAGATTCCTAATTGATGGAGAAAGGTCTGGTGGCAAGAAAAGCTACTTCTAGGAGCTTGTCAAGTGTTTTCGCACGCCGATTCCATTCTTGGGTGGTTGGTTTGGCCCTTGTTCCTGTAATTTGAATCCTAACCCGGTATATCCCATTTTAATTTTACACCATTGTGAACCTTACGCCTTTTTTACTCTCTGATCGAGGTTCTCGGCATTGAAAAATCTTCATAAACTAAATCGCACATGTATATGTTAACATTTAAGAGATATACAGTCAAGAAAATCAAGGGCAATGGTGTTATATATGCGGATTAGACACCAAAAAAAACACTCAACACATGGCTACAATTAAAGGAATGTGTTTAGTGACGGCATCAGATTCCTAATTGATGGAGAAAGGTCTGGGGGCAAGAAAAGCTGCTTCTAGGAGGTTGTCAAGTGTTTTCGCTCGACGATTCCATTCTTGGGTGGTTGGTTTGGCCCTTGTTCCTGTAACTCGAATACTAGCCCGATATATCCCATTTTAATTTTACACCATTATGAACCTTACGCCTTTTTTACTCTCTGATCGAGGTTCTCGGCATTGAAAAATCTTCATAATCTAAATCACACGTGTATATGTTGACATTTAAGAGATATACAGTCAAGAAAATCAAGGGCAATGGTGATATATATGCGGATTAGACACAAAAAAAAAACACTCAACAAATGGCTACAATTTAAGGAATGTGTTTAGTGACGGCATCAGATTCCTAATTGATGGAGAAAGGTCTGGTGGCAAGAAAAGCTGCTTCTAGGAGGTTGTCAAGTGTTTTCGCTCGACGATTCCATTCTTGAGAGGTTGGTTTGGCCCTTGTTCCTGTAACTCGAATACTAGCCCGGTATATCCCATTTTAATTTTACACCATTGTGAACCTTACGCCTTTTTTACTCTCTGATCGAGGTTCTCGGCATTGAAAAATCTTCGTAATCTAAATCACACGTGTATATGCTGACATTTAAGAGATATACAGTCAAGAAAATCAAGGGCAATGGTGATATATATGCGGATTAGACACCAAAAAAAAACACTCAACAAATGGCTACAATTTAAGGAATGTGTTTAGTGACGGCATCAGATTCCTAATTGATGGAGAAAGGTCTGGTGGCAAGAAAAGCTGCTTCTAGGAGGTTGTCAAGTATTTTCGCTCGATGATTCCATTCTTGGGTGGTTGGTTTGGCCCTTGTTCCTGTAGCTCGAATCCTAGCCCGGTATATCCCATTTTAATTTTACACCATTGTGAACCTTACGCCTTTTTTACTCTCTGATCGAGGTTCTCGGCATTGAAAAATCTTCGTAAACTAAATCACACGTGTATATGTTGACATTGAAGAGATATACAGTCAAGAAAATCTGGGGCAGTGGTGATATATATGCGGATTAGACACAAAAAAAACACTCAACAAATGGCTACAATTTAAGGAATGTGTCTAGTGACGGCATCAGATTCCTAATTGATGGAGAAAGGTCTGTTGGCAAGAAAAGCTACTTCTAGGAGGTTGTCAAGTGTTTTCGCTCGACGATTCCATTCTTGAGTGGTTGGTTTGGCCCTTGTTCCTGTAACTCGAATACTAGCCCGGTATATCCCATTTTAATTTTACACCATTGTGAACCTTACGCCTTTTTTACTCTCTGATCGAGGTTCTCGGCATTGAAAAATCTTCGTAATCTAAATCACACGTGTATATGCTGACATTTAAGAGATATACAGTCAAGAAAATCAAGGGCAATGGTGATATATATGCGGATTAGACACCAAAAAAAAAACACTCAACAAATGGCTACAATTTAAGGAATGTGTTTAGTGACGGCATCAGATTCCTAATTGATGGAGAAAGGTCTGGTGGCAAGAAAAGCTGCTTCTAGGAGGTTGTCAAGTGTTTTCGCTCGACGATTCCATTCTTGGGTGGTTGGTTTGGCCCTTGTTCCTGTAATTTGAATCCTAGCCCGGTATATCCCATTTTAATTTTACACCATTGTGAACCTTACGCCTTTTTTTTCTCTCTGATCGAGGTTCTCGGCATTGAAAAATCTTCGTAATCTAAATCACACGTGTATATGTTGACATTTAAGAGATATACAGTCAAGAAAATCAAGGGCAATGGTGATATATATGCGGATTAGACACAAAAAAAAAAACACTCAACAAATGGCTACAATTTAAGGAATGTGTTTAGTGATGGCATCAGAATCCTAATTGATGGAGAAAGGTCTGGTGGCAAGAAAAGCTGCTTCTAGGAGGTTGTCAAGTGTTTTCGCTCGACGATTCCATTCTTGGGTGGTTGCTTTGGCCCTTGTTCCTGTAACTCGAATACTAGCCCGATATATCCCATTTTAATTTTACACCATTATGAACCTTACGCCTTTTTTACTCTCTGATCGAGGTTCTCGGCATTGAAAAATCTTCATAATCTAAATCACACGTGTATATGTTGACATTTAAGAGATATACAGTCAAGAAAATCAAGGGCAATGGTGATATATATGCGGATTAGACACAAAAAAAAAACACTCAACAAATGGCTACAATTTAAGGAATGTGTTTAGTGACGGCATCAGATTCCTAATTGATGGAGAAAGGTCTGGTGGCAAGAAAAGCTGCTTCTAGGAGGTTGTCAAGTGTTTTCGCTCGACGATTCCATTCTTGAGTGGTTGGTTTGGCCCTTGTTCCTGTAACTCGAATACTAGCCCGGTATATCCCATTTTAATTTTACACCATTGTGAACCTTACGCCTTTTTTACTCTCTGATCGAGGTTCTCGGCATTGAAAAATCTTCGTAATCTAAATCACACGTGTATATGCTGACATTTAAGAGATATACAGTCAAGAAAATCAAGGGCAATGGTGATATATATGCGGATTAGACACCAAAAAAAAAACACTCAACAAATGGCTACAATTTAAGGAATGTGTTTAGTGACGGCATCAGATTCCTAATTGATGGAGAAAGGTCTGGTGGCAAGAAAAGCTGCTTCTAGGAGGTTGTCAAGTATTTTCGCTCGATGATTCCATTCTTGGGTGGTTGGTTTGGCCCTTGTTCCTGTAGCTCGAATCCTAGCCCGGTATATCCCATTTTAATTTTACACCATTGTGAACCTTACGCCTTTTTTACTCTCTGATCGAGGTTCTCGGCATTGAAAAATCTTCGTAAACTAAATCACACGTGTATATGTTGACATTGAAGAGATATACAGTCAAGAAAATCTGGGGCAGTGGTGATATATATGCGGATTAGACACAAAAAAAACACTCAACAAATGGCTACAATTTAAGGAATGTGTCTAGTGACGGCATCAGATTCCTAATTGATGGAGAATGGTCTGTTGGCAAGAAAAGCTACTTCTAGGAGGTTGTCAAGTGTTTTCGCACGCCGATTCCATTATTGGGTGGTTGGTTTGGCCCTTGTTCCTGTAATTTGAATCCTAGCCCGGTATATCCCATTTTAATTTTACACCATTGTGAACCTTACGCCTTTTTTTTCTCTCTGATCGAGGTTCTCGGCATTGAAAAATCTTCGTAATCTAAATCACACGTGTATATGTTGACATTTAAGAGATATACAGTCAAGAAAATCAAGGGCAATGGTGATATATATGCGGATTAGACACAAAAAAAAAACACTCAACAAATGGCTACAATTTAAGGAATGTGGTTAGTGACGGCATCAGAATCCTAATTGATGGAGAAAGGTCTGGTGGCAAGAAAAGCTGCTTCTAGGAGGTTGTCAAGTGTTTTCGCTCGACGATTCCATTCTTGGGTGGTTGGTTTGGCCCTTGTTCCTGTAATTTGAATCCTAGCCCGGTATATCCCATTTTAATTTTATACCATTGTGAACCTTACGCCTTTTTTTCTCTCTGATCGAGGTTCTCGGCATTGAAAAATCTTCGTAATCTAAATCACACGTGTATATGTTGACATTTAAGAGATATACAGTCAAGAAAATCAAGGGCAATGGTGATATATATGCGGATTAGACACAAAAAAAAACACTCAACAAATGGCTACAATTTAAGGAATGTGTTTAGTGACGGCATCAGAATCCTAATTGATGGAGAAAGGTCTGGTGGAAAGAAAAGCTGCTTCTAGGAGGTTGTCAAGTGTTTTCGCTCGACGATTCCATTCTTGGGTGGTTGGTTTGGCCCTTGTTCTTGTAACTCGAATACTAGCCCGGTATATCCCATTTTATTTTTACACCATTGTGAACCTTACGCCTTTTTTACTCTCTGATCGAGGTTCTCGGCATTGAAAAATCTTCGTAATCTAAATCACACGTGTATATGTTGACATTTAAGAGATATACAGTCAAGAAAATCAAGGGCAATGGTGATATATATGCGGATTAGACACCAAAAAAAAAACACTCAACAAATGGCTACAATTTAAGGAATGTGTTTAGTGACGGCATCAGATTCCTAATTGATGGAGAAAGGTCTGGTGGCAAGAAAAGCTGCTTCTAGGAGATTGTCAAGTGTTTTCGCTCGATGATTCCATTCTTGGCTGGTTGGTTTGGCCCCTGTTCCTGTAGCTCGAATCCTAGCCCGGTATATCCCATTTTAATTTTACACCATTGTGAACCTTACGCCTTTTTTACTCGCTGATCGAGGTTCTCGGCATTGCAAAATCTTCGTAAACTAAATCACACTTGTATATGTTGACATTGAAGAGATATATAGTCAAGAAAATCAGGGGCAGTGGTGATATATATGCGGATTAGATACAAAAAAAAACACTCAACAAATGGCTACAATTTAAGGAATGTGTCTAGTGACGGCATCAGATTCCTAATTGATGGAGAAAGGTCTGGTGGCAAGAAAAGCTACTTCTAGGAGCTTGTCAAGTGTTTTCGCACGCCGATTCCATTCTTGGGTGGTTGGTTTGGCCCTTGTTCCTGTAATTTGAATCCTAGCCCGGTATATCCCATTTTAATTTTACACCATTGTGAACCTTACGCCTTTTTTACTCTCTGATCGAGGTTCTCGGCATTGAAAAATCTTCATAATCTAAATCACACGTGTATATGTTGACATTTAAGAGATATACAGTCAAGAAAATCAAGGGCAATGGTGATATATATGCGGATTAGACACAAAAAAAACACTCAACAAATGGCTACAATTTAAGGAATGTGTTTAGTGACGGCATCAGATTCCTAATTGATGGAGAAAGGTCTGATGGCAAGAAAAGCTGCTTCTAGGAGGTTGTCAAGTGTTTTCGCTCGACGATTCCATTCTTGAGTGGTTGGTTTGGCCCTTGTTCCTGTAACTCGAATACTAGCCCGGTATATCCCATTTTAATTTTACACCATTGTGAACCTTACGCCTTTTTTACTCTCTGATCGAGGTTCTCGGCATTGAAAAATCTTCGTAATCTAAATCACACGTGTATATGCTGACATTTAAGAGATATACAGTCAAGAAAATCAAGGGCAATGGTGATATATATGCGGATTAGACACAAAAAAAAAACACTCAACAAATGGCTACAATTTAAGGAATGTGTTTAGTGACGGCATCAGATTCCTAATTGATGGAGAAAGGTCTGGTGGCAAGAAAAGCTGCTTCTAGGAGGTTGTCAAGTATTTTCGCTCGATGATTCCATTCTTGGGTGGTTGGTTTGGCCCTTGTTCCTGTAGCTCGAATCCTAGCCCGGTATATCCCATTTTAATTTTACACCATTGTGAACCTTACGCCTTTTTTACTCTCTGATCGAGGTTCTCGGCATTGAAAAATCTTCGTAAACTAAATCACACGTGTATATGTTGACATTGAAGAGATATACAGTCAAGAAAATCTGGGGCAGTGGTGATATATATGCGGATTAGACACAAAAAAAACACTCAACAAATGGCTACAATTTAAGGAATGTGTCTAGTGACGGCATCAGATTCCTAATTGATGGAGAAAGGTCTGTTGGCAAGAAAAGCTACTTCTAGGAGGTTGTCAAGTGTTTTCGCACGCCGATTCCATTCTTGGGTGGTTGGTTTGGCCCTTGTTCCTGTAATTTGAATCCTAGCCCGGTATATCCCATTTTAATTTTACACCATTGTGAACCTTACGCCTTTTTTTTCTCTCTGATCGAGGTTCTCGGCATTGAAAAATCTTCGTAATCTAAATCACACGTGTATATGTTGACATTTAAGAGATATACAGTCAAGAAAATCAAGGGCAATGGTGATATATATGCGGATTAGACACAAAAAAAAAAACACTCAACAAATGGCTACAATTTAAGGAATGTGTTTAGTGACGGCATCAGAATCCTAATTGATGGAGAAAGGTCTGGTGGCAAGAAAAGCTGCTTCTAGGAGGTTGTCAAGTGTTTTCGCTCGACGATTCCATTCTTGGGTGGTTGGTTTGGCCCTTGTTCCTGTAACTCGAATACTAGCCCGGTATATCCCATTTTATTTTTACACCATTGTGAACCTTACGCCTTTTTTACTCTCTGATCGAGGTTCTCGGCATTGAAAAATCTTCGTAATCTAAATCACACGTGTATATGTTGACATTTAAGAGATATACAGTCAAGAAAATCAAGGGCAATGGTGATATATATGCGGATTAGACACCCAAAAAAAAACACTCAACAAAAGGCTACAATTTAAGGAATGTGTTTAGTGACGGCATCAGATTCCTTATTGATGGAGAAAGGTCTGGTGGCAAGAAAAGTTGCTTCTAGGAGGTTGTCAAGTGTTTTCGCTCGATGATTCCATTCTTGGGTGGTTGGTTTGGCCCTTGTTCATGTAGCTCGAATCCTAGCCCGGTATATCCCATTTTAATTTTACACCATTGTGAACCTTACGCCTTTTTTACTCTCTGATCGAGGTTCTCGGCATTGCAAAATCTTCGTAAACTAAATCACACGTGTATATGTTGACATTGAAGAGATATATAGTCAAGAAAATCAGGGGCAGTGGTGATATATATGCGAATTAGACACAAAAAAAATACTCAACAAATGGCTACAATTTAAGGAATGTGTCTAGTGACGGCATCAGATTCCTAATTGATGGAGAAAGGTCTGGTGGCAAGAAAAGCTACTTCTAGGAGGTTGTCAAGTGTTTTCGCACGCCGATTCCATTCTTGGGTGGTTGGTTTGGCCCTTGTTCCTGTAATTTGAATCCTAGCCCGGTATATCCCATTTTAATTTTACAACATTGTGAACCTTACGCCTTTTTTTCTCTCTGATCGAGGTTCTCGGCATTGAAAATTCTTCGTAATCTAAATCACACGTGTATATGTTGACATTTAAGAGATATACACTCAAGAAAATCAAGGGCAATGGTGATATATATGCGGATTAGACACAAAAAAACACTCAACAAATGGCTACAATTTAAGGAATGTGTTTAGTGACGGCATCAGAATCCTAATTGATGGAGAAATGTCTGGTGGCAAGAAAAGCTGCTTCTAGGAGGTTGTCAAGTGTTTTCGCTCGACGATTCCACTCTTGGGTGGTTGGTTTGGCTCTTGTTCCTGTAACTCGAATACTAGCCTGGTATATCCCATTTTATTTTTACACCATTGTGAACCTTACGCCTTTTTTACTCTCTGATCGAGGTTCTCGGTATTGAAAAATCTTCGTAATCTAAATCACACGTGTATATGTTGACATTTAAGAGATATACAGTCAAGTAAATCAAGGGCAACGGTGATATATATGCGGATTAGACACCCCAAAAAAAACACTCAACAAATGGCTACAATTTAAGGAATGTGTTTAGTGACGGCATCAGATTCCTAATTAATGGAGAAAGGTCTGGTGGCAAGAAAAGTTGCTTCTAGGAGGTTGTCAAGTGTTTTCGCTCGATGATTCCATTCTTGGGTGGTTGGTTTGGCCCTTGTTCCTGTAGCTCGAATCCTAGCCCGGTATATTCCATTTTAATTTTACACCATTGTGAACCTTACGCCTTTTTTACTCTCTAATCGAGGTTCTCGGCATTGCAAAATCTTCGTAAACTAAATCACACGTGTATATGTTGACATTGAAGAGATATATAGTCAAGAAAATCAGGGGCAGTGGTGATATATATGCGGATTAGACACAAAAAAAACACTCAACAAATGGCTACAATTTAAGGAATGTGTCTAGTGACGGCATCAGATTCCTAATTGATGGAGAAAGGTCTGGTGGCAAGAAAAGCTACTTCTTGGAGGTTGTGAAGTGTTTTCGCATGCCGATTCCATTCTTGGGTGGTTGGTTTGGCCCTTGTTCCTGTAATTTGAATCCTAGCCCGGTATATCCCATTTTAATTTTACAACATTGTGAACCTTACGCCTTTTTTTCTCTCTGATCGAGGTTCTCGACATTGAAAAATCTTCGTAATCTAAATCACACGTGTATATGTTGACATTTAAGAGATATACAGTCAAGAAAATCAAGGGCAATGGTGATATATATGCGGATTAGACACAAAAAAAAACACTCAACAAATGGCTACAATTTAAGGAATGTGTTTAGTGACGGCATCAGAATCCTAATTGATGGAGAAATGTCTGGTGGCAAGAAAAGCTGCTTCTAGGAGGTTGTCAAGTGTTTTCGCTCGACGATTCCACTCTTGGGTGGTTGGTTTGGCTCTTGTTCCTGTAACTCGAATACTAGCCCGGTATATCCCATTTTATTTTTACACCATTGTGAACCTTACGCCTTTTTTACTCTCTGATCGAGGTTCTCGGCATTGAAAAATCTTCGTAATCTAAATCACACGTGTATATGTTGACATTTAAGAGATATACAGTCAAGAAAATCAAGGGCAATGGTGATATATATGCGGATTAGACACCCAAAAAAAAAACACTCAACAAATTGCTACAATTTAAGGAATGTGTTTAGTGACGGCATCAGATTCCTAATTGATGGAGAAAGGTCTGGTGGCAAGAAAAGTTGCTTCTAGGAGGTTGTCAAGTGTTTTCGCTCGATGATTCCATTCTTGGGTGGTTGGTTTGGCCCTTGTTCCTGTAGCTCGAATCCTAGCCCGGTATATCCCATTTTAATTTTACACCATTGTGAACCTTACGCCTTTTTTACTCTCTGATCGAGGTTCTCGGCATTGCAAAATCTTCGTAAACTAAATCACACGTGTATATGTTGATATTGAAGAGATATATAGTCAAGAAAATCAGGGGCAGTGGTGATATATATGCGGATTAGACACAAAAAAAACACTCAACAAATGGCTACAATTTAAGGAATGTGTCTAGTGATGGCATCAAATTCCTAATTGATGGAGAAAGGTCTGGTGGCAAGAAAAGCTACTTCTAGGAGGTTGTCAAGTGTTTTCGCACGCCGATTCCATTCTTGGGTGGTTGGTTTGGCCCTTGTTCCTGTAATTTGAATCCTAGCCCGGTATATCCCATTTTAATTTTACAACATTGTGAACCTTACGCCTTTTTTTCTCTCTGATCGAGGTTCTCGGCATTGAAAAATCTTCGTAATCTAAATCAAACGTGTATATGTTGACATTTAAGAGATATACAGTCAAGAAAATCAAGGGCAATGGTGATATATATGCGGATTAGACACAAAAAAAAACACTCAACAAATGGCTACAATTTAAGGAATGTGTTTAGTGACGGCATCAGAATCCTAATTGATGGAGAAATGTCTGGTGGCAAGAAAAGCTGCTTCTAGGAGGTTGTCAAGTGTTTTCGCTCGACGATTCCACTCTTGGGTGGTTGGTTTGGCTCTTGTTCCTGTAACTCGAATACTAGCCCGGTATATCCCATTTTATTTTTACACCATTGTGAACCTTACGCCTTTTTTACTCTCTGGTCGAGGTTCTCGGCATTGAAAAATCTTCGTAATCTAAATCACACGTGTATATGTTGACATTTAAGAGATATACAGTCAAGAAAATCAAGGGCAATGGTGATATATATGCGGATTAGACACCCAAAAAAAAAACACTCAACAAATGGCTACAATTTAAGGAATGTGTTTAGTGACGGCATCAGATTCCTAATTGATGGAGAAAGGTCTGGTGGCAAGAAAAGTTGCTTCTAGGAGGTTGTCAAGTGTTTTCGCTCGATGATTCCATTCTTGGGTGGTTGGTTTGGCCCTTGTTCCTGTAGCTCGAATCCTAGCCCGGTATATCCCATTTTAATTTTACACCATTGTGAACCTTACGTCTTTTTTACTCTCTGATCGAGGTTCTCGGCATTGAAAAATCTTAATAAACTAAATCGCACATGTATATGTTGACATTTAAGAGATATACAGTCAAGAAAATCAAGGGCAATGGTGTTATATATGCGGATTAGACACCAAAAAGAAACACTCAACAAATGGCTACAATTAAAGGAATGTGTTTAGTGACGGCATCAGATTCCTAATTAATGGAGAAAGGTCTGGTGGCAAGAAAAGGTGCTTCTAGGAGGTTGTCAAGTGTTTTCGCTCGACGATTCCATTCTTGGGAGGTTGGTTTGGCCCTTGTTCCTGTAACTCGAATACTAGCCCGGTATATCCCATTTTAATTTTACACCATTATGAACCTGACGCCTTTTTTACTCTCTGATCGAGGTTCTCGGCATTGAAAAATCTTCATAATCTAAATCTCACGTGTATATGTTGACATTTAAGAGATGTACAGTCAAGAAAATCAAGGGCAATGGTGATATATATGCAGATTAGACACAAAAAAAAAACACTCAACAAATGGCTACAATTTAAGGAATGTGTTTAGTGACGGCATCAGATTCCTAATTGATGGAGAAAGGTCTGGTGGCAAGAAAAGGTGCTTCTAGGAGGTTGTCAAGTGTTTTCGCTCGACGATTCCATTCTTGGGAGGTTGGTTTGGCCCTTGTTCCTGTAACTCGAATACTAGCCCGGTATATCCCATTTTAATTTTACACCATTATGAACCTGACGCCTTTTTTACTCTCTGATCGAGGTTCTCGGCATTGAAAAATCTTCATAATCTAAATCTCACGTGTATATGTTGACATTTAAGAGATGTACAGTCAAGAAAATCAAGGGCAATGGTGATATATATGCAGATTAGACACAAAAAAAAAACACTCAACAAATGGCTACAATTTAAGGAATGTGTTTAGTGACGGCATCAGATTCCTAATTGATGGAGAAAGGTCTGGTGGCAAGAAAAGCTGCTTCTAGGAGGTTGTCAAGTGTTTTCGCTCGACGATTCCATTCTTGGGTGGTTGGTTTGGCCCTTGTTCCTGTAACTCGAATACTAGCCCGGTATATCCCATTTTAATTTTACACCATTGTGAACCTTACGCCTTTTTTACTCTCTGATCGAGGTTCTCGGCATTGAAAAATCTTGGTAATCTAAATCACACGTGTATATGTTGACATTTAAGAGATATACAGTCAAGAAAATCAAGGGCAATGGTTATATATATGCGGATTAGACACCAAAAAAAAAACACTCAACAAATGGCTACAATTTAAGGAATGTGTTTAGTGACGGCATCAGATTCCTAATTGATGGAGAAAGGTCTGGTGGCAAGAAAAGCTACTTCTAGGAGGTTGTCAAGTATTTTCGCTCGATGATTCCATTCTTGGGTGGTTGGTTTGGCCCTTGTTCCTGTAGCTCGAATCCTAGCCCGGTATATCCCATTTTAATTTTACACCATTGTGAACCTTACGCCTTTTTTACTCTCTGATCGAGGTTCTCGGCATTGAAAAATCTTCGTAAACTAAATCACACGTGTATATGTTGAAATTGAAGAGATATACAGTCAAGAAAATCAGGGGCAGTGGTGATATATATGCGGATTAGACACCAAAAAAAAACACTCAACAAATGGCTACAATTTAAGGAATTTGTCTAGTGACGGCATCAGATTCCTAATTGATGGAGAAAGGTCTGGTGGCAAGAAAAGCTACTTCTAGGAGGTTGTTAAGTGTTTTCGCACGCCGATCCTGTCACACCCCCAAAATCCACCTGCGGAGTATCACCGCTTGGGAGCGTGACTGACCAGGATCAAGCCACCAATCATATAGAACAATGTATAAAGTAAAAGTAATTGCAATTTAATCAAACCAATCCATATGAGAGGTGTTCCAAAACATAAATATGTTATCACTGTTTAGCGGAAGCGTATAATTAAACCCAACATAATAAGGTATGAAATGTCATAAAGTCTAATCAAGTATTCAAGATCCTTGCCCACAACGACTACGCCTCCCGTGCAAGCTCCATAAGTACCTAAGGTCCTGCAAGGCATGTAACAGAGGATCAACAACTAGTTGAGCGAGTTCACCGAGAGTAAATGCGTAATAGTAAGTTCGTATGTAACATGTGGCGCTACTGGGCCGTTAGTACGTTCTATTGGTGGGGGCTTCCCATAATGTATATTTACTAGACTAGTTGTATTCGTAAGTATCCTTCCCAATCCGAGGATAGTAATAAGTATGAGTATATGTATAAGTATCCTTCCCAATCGAGGATAGTACGTATCGAGTACGTAGGTTTAGCGCTGGTGTTCTTCCCCATCCGAGAACATTGGTACCTAGGATTTTTGTATGTGTTAACACTAGTATCCTTCCCAAACCGAGGATAGTACGTATATTATACGTAGATTTTGGCACATGCATCCTTCCCAATCCGAGGACCGTGGTAAGTAGTCTAGTAGTGATGTGAGTACAAGCAATCAATCAATCCCATTCCCAACCCACCTGGGGAATCCCATGCCTTGGTAAGAGTGTGAACTCACCTTGGTTTGCTCGGTATGCTAAGTATGTGCTCAAAGTAAATCAATCACGTCCTAGAGTATGCACGTACACATAATCAGTTTGTGTTCCAGTTGTTCACGTATAAGCATGTAACACATAATCACAATCATACAAGTTATGTTCAACGTCTAACAGCAGTTAATTATTCCAGTTAACAATTAACAGAATTAACTCAAGTTACTGCGCAGATTAACTGTTCAGCGAAACACACATAATGGCGAAACACATAAGTTGGCGAAACACACTTTCGGCGAAACACAAATTGACGAAACACATAGTTGGCGAAACACAATAGTTGGCGAAACACAATTCAGTTTCGTCGTGGCCTGGTTTAGCGAAATATGATTCTGATTCGTCGAGGACTCTTGGCGAAACACATTCTGTTTCGCCGAGAGTTCTGTTTCGTCGGATGTCAGTTTCGCAGACATCATTAACAGCAGATTCGGATAATACAGAAACCCTAATCTTTCTAACAGCCGTCATCAATAACAGAAATCATATGAGGTTCAATGTGTACGTAGAATCATCATACTCAATCATCCAAGAATCATTGTCTAGCATAAACCCTAGTTCATGTGTAAAACATATTAACATACAACATCATATCATTGTACCCTATCAAGATACTAACTTGTATTCATAACCAGAATCATAACAACAAATATCCAGAACTGAGCATTCGATTGTATTAAGCTTCGCATAGCATTGCATATATATATTCTACCACATCTTACATATCGAAATCCATATCAACATCATCATACTCTTATCACAGCAATAATACATATCCATCACATTCCCAAACATGAATCGAGATGATACAGAAGCATGAAATCGATTAACAACACATACTAACCGATTAGAGATGAACAAACAAAGATTCGAGAGCTAAGGGACGCTAGATTGCCGACAGCAGAGAAGGAGGGACTCTAGGGTTTCGTTTGTGATGATGAAAGTGTAAAAGTGATGTTGTTTTACGTAATTATACTCAAAATAACGTTCTGGGCCCGTGATGGGCTTTGGCGAAACATGGGCCGGCGAAACAGCCTGTTTCGTCTTCGTCGAGATGGGTTTGGCGAAACAGCCTTGTTTCGTCGAGTGTGTTCATGGCGAAACACTCCTGTGTTTCGTCGAGCAGTTCCATGCTTTAAATCAGTTCATGTGATTTCTAATACACTAAGTCTTATGCTATAATATCGACACATAATCAAGCAAACACAATACTTTTATTATCACGCGAAGTGTACAGTTACAAGTCAAACAAGTCAAACATCTAAACGGTCGAAGTCAACGTGCATTAAATGCGAATAAAGAATGTCGGAAACTCGAGTTGTCACATTATCCCCAACTTGAAAGAAATTTCGTCCCGAAATTTAGCATGCGGTTACTGAGGAAGCTAGGTAAGTTGTATTGTTCACTGGTTTTCCTGGGGTGTCACATCATCCCCCCGTTGATTTGGAATTTCGTCCCGAAATTCTGCAGTAGTAGCTTCAGCCTCAGTAGTAGTTGCATTGGTTCCGAATAACTGGGGATATTTGAGTTCCATTTGATCTTCTCGTTCCCAGGTATACTCTGGGCCGCGGCGGGAGTTCCAACGAACTCGTACAAGAGGGATTCTCGTGTTCTTGAGGACCTTAACATCCCGGTCCGTGATTTCAACAGGTTCCTCGACGAAGTGCAACCGTTCGTCGATAGTGAGTTCCTTCAAGGGAACTATGTGGGTCTCATCTGACGTATACTTCTTCAGATTGGACACGTGAAAGACATTGTGAACTGCACTGAGTTCAGGTGGTAAGTTCAGCCTGTAGGCCACTTTGCCTATTTTCTCTGTGACTTCGAAAGGTCCGACATAACGCGGATTGAGCTTGCCTCGTTTGCCAAAACGAACCACACCCTTCCAGGGTGAAACTTTAAGTAGCGCTCGATCCCCAACTTGGAATTCGAGTAGTTTCCTGTCTAAATCAGCGTATGCTTTCTGACGGTCGCGTGCTGCCGCCATGCGTTGTCGTATTTGTGCGATCTTTTCTGTAGTATCGACTACCATTTCTGGTCCTGTGATTTGACTATCTCCCACCTCTGCCCAACAGAGAGGTGACCGGCATTTACGCCCGTACAATGCCTCGAATGGAGCAGCTTTAATGCTGGTGTGGTAACTGTTATTGTATGAAAATTCCACAAGTGGCAGATGTTTCTCCCAACCATTGCCAAAATCAATTACGCATGCCCGAAGCATGTCTTCTAGAGTTTGAATAGTGCGCTCAGACTGCCCATCGGTCTGAGGATGATACGCCGTGCTCATGTCTAAACGAGAGCCAAAAGATTTATGCATTGCCTGCCACAGTTCTGAAGTAAAACGTGCGTCACGATCAGAGATGATGGAGGTGGGCACCCCGTGCCTCGAGACCACTTCTTTTAAGTAAATGTCTGCTAAGGTAGAGAACTTGTCTGTTTCTTTGATAGCCAAGAAGTGAGCAGACTTTGTGAGCCGATCCACGATCACCCAAATAGTATCATTTCCGCGCTGAGATCTAGGTAGGCCAGTAACAAAATCCATGGAAATTTGCTCCCATTTCCATTGTGGTATCTCAGGTTGTTGGAGTGGTCCTGACGGTTTCTGATATTCTGCCTTGACTCTCGCACAAGTCAAGCATTTGCTAACGTATGTGGCTATGTGGGCCTTCATGCTAGGCCACCAGTATGTAGTCTTAATATCGTGGTACATTTTATCCGAACCAGGGTGTACCGAGTAGCGAGACTTGTGAGCTTCATCCATTACCAGCTCGCGTAAGTTGCCGTACAGTGGGACCCAAATGCGTCTTGTTACGTAATAAGCACCATCTTCCTTCTGTTCTAAGCGTTGCCTTGAGCCCCGTAGAGCTTCAGCCCTGACATTTTCTGGTTTCAAGGCTTCTATCTGAGCATCTCGTATCTGGGAAGGAAGGCTAGACTGTATGGTGAGTTGTAAAGCTCGCACGCGCTTAGGCGCGGTGTCCTTTCGGCTGAGGGCGTCAGCCACAACATTGGCTTTGCCAGGGTGGTACCTGATTGAGCATTCGTAGTCATTAACAGTTCAACCCATCGTCGTTGTCGCATATTCAGTTCCTTCTGTTTGAATATATGTACGAGGCTTCTGTGGTCAGTGTAGATAGCACATTTGGTACCGTACAAGTAGTGTCGCCATATCTTAAGTGCAAAAACAACCGCTCCCAGCTCTAGGTCGTGTGTCGTGTAATTCCGTTCGTGAATCTTAAGTTGGCGCGAAGCATAAGCAATAACTTTATCCCTTTGCATCAATACACATCCAAGACCTTGGATAGATGCGTCGCAGTAGACTACGAAATCATCTGTGCCTTCAGGAATTGAGATGATAGGTGCGCTACAGAGTCTATCCTTTAAGTGTTGGAATGCTGTTTCCTGTGCATTACTCCAACGATAAACAACACCCTTCTGCGTCAGTAGTGTAAGTGGCTGAGCAATTTTTGAGAAGTCTTTGATGAACCTTCTGTAGTAACCTGCCAAACCTAAGAATTGACGTATTTCCGTTGGTGTACGAGGCGCAGGCCAATTCTTGATCGAATCTACCTTGGATGGATCGACATGGATCCCATCTTTGTTTACCACGTGGCCTAAGAAGTGGACTTCACGAAGCCAGAAGTCACATTTGGAAAACTTAGCGTATAGCTGTTCCGTTCGTAGAAGTTCCAGTATAAGTCGTAAGTGCTGCTCGTGTTCCTCCTGACTTTTCGAATAAATCAGGATGTCGTCGATGAAAACAATGACGAACTTGTCGAGATAGGGTTTGCACACCCTGTTCATAAGATCCATAAATACGGCAGGCGCGTTCGTTAGCCCGAATGGCATGACCATAAACTCGTAGTGGCCGTAGCGAGTTCTAAATGCTGTTTTAGAGACGTCCTCATCCCGGACTCTCAGCTGATGATACCCTGACCTTAGATCAATCTTCGAGTAATAGCTCGACCCTTGCAACTGGTCGAATAAATCGTCAATGCGTGGAAGAGGATAACGATTCTTGATCGTCACCTTGTTGAGTTCACTGTAGTCTATACACATCCTGAACGTACCGTCTTTCTTCTTTACGAATAACACTGGAGCTCCCCAAGGCGAAGAGCTAGGACGTATAAAACCCTTTTCCAAGAGTTTTTGTAGCTGCTTTGACAGTTCTTCCAATTCAGTTGGAGCCAAACGATAAGGCGCTCGAGCTATGGGTGCTGCTCCTGGAGCGAGCTCGATCTGAAATTCAACCTGACGATGAGGCGGTAACCCGGGTAACTCTTCTGGAAATACTTGAGGAAAATCGCGTACCACCGGAATATCCTCAATCTTTTTCTCTTTCTTCGATGTATCTGTAACGAGAGCCAAAACAGCTGTGTGGCCCTTTCGTAAACACTTCTGAGCCTTCAGGAAGGAAATGATGCCACTCACGACACCACTCTTGTCGCCTTGAACTTCGAGAGGTTCTTTACCAGAACGGGGAATACGAATGATCTTCTCCCTGCATAGTATCTCTGCGTGTTGTTGGGATAACCAATCCATACCGATGACAATGTCGAAACTACTCAGAGTTATAGGGATGAGATCGATGGAGAAAGTCTGACCAGCGAGGATAAGATTACAACCCTGAACTATGTGTGTGGCCTCTAAACTTTTACCGTTAGCTAACTCTACGACATGTTTAGTGTTCAAACGTGTTGGTGCGCGTTTAAGCATTTGGCTAACTTTCAGAGACATATAACTGGTATCCGCACCCGAATCAAATAGTACAGTAACATAAAAGTCGTCGAGGAGAAACTTACCCATAACCACATTGGGATCCTTCCTGGCATCACCCTGCCCAATCACCAATGCTCGTCCCCTTGCGCCGTTGTTCCCATCATTGTTGTTTCCCCCGTTGTTGTTGTTCCCATTGCCCTGGTTGTTGTTGTTGTTCTGGTTTCGGTTTAGCTGAGGGCAGTGTCTTTTGAAGTGACCTTCGGCGCCACACTGAAAACATCATTTGTTGCCCTGTTGCTGATTCTGCCGTGCTTGCTGCTGCGGCTGATTCTGATTTACAGGCTGTGGGCTCCTACAATCCTTGGCCTCATGGCCCGTCCTGAAACACCTTTGACAACGACCCCTGTTACACTGGCCATTGTGGTGCTTGTTGAAGATGTTGCACTTTGGGAGGTTCCCTCGATAACCACCCTGCTTGTGACTGCCCGAAGAGTGCTGACTAGGGCTCTGATAGTTGTCAGTCTTTCGTTGCTGAACTTGGGACTGAACTGGAGCTGATCCTTTGCTGGAATCCCCCTCCCATTTTCGCTTGCTGTCACTGGGAGTAGCAGGAGTAACCGAAGTAGTAGCTGTAGTGGTAGCGTTGATGCGTTTGGGCAACCGGTTCTGCTCCACCGCTTGATCAGTGAGACGGTGAGCCAACTGAACAACCTGCTGGTAAGTAGCATGATTTGCTGAAGTCACATGACTTTGGATCTCTGGCACCAGACCCTTAAGATATAGTTCGATACGTTTGTCCACTAGAGTAGGACACAGTAACGCAAGCTCATTCGATCTTTTGGTATACGCTTTAATCTCAGACCCCGTCATCTTGAGGTTGAAAAACTCGACTTCCAGCTTATGAATATCATCTCGACTATAGTATTCTTCCTTGATCATCTCTTTGAAATTGTTCCATGGGGTGGCGTTAGCAGCAACCAACCCCAGTATTTGGACCTGAGCTTTCCACCATGTGAGGGCTAAACCCTCGAGGGTACCGGTAGCATATTTCACCCTGCGTGCCTCAGGGCATTCACACATCTCAAACACAGACTCTATCTTTTCAAACCAGTGCAGGAGACCTACGGCTCCTTCAGTGCCGCTGAAAGTGGATGGACGACAGTCCATGAAAGTCTTGAAAGTGCAAACAGGTGCTTGACCTGTTGTGTAAAAGAATTAGGACAAGTTTAAACACGAGAGTTGATTTAGGAATGTAGGATCTAAGGATCCTAGTGTGAGTTGTAACTGCAGGGTATACCTCCTGCTTGTGCGGCTGCAACTGCCGCAGTAACTCGTTCGTTAATGAGGGCCGTCAACTGGTCCTGAGTCATGTTGATACGTCCAGACATGATCTTCATAGTAAAGATAACGTAAGTGAGATAGGTTCGCGAATAGTGCGATGACAGAAGAGAGTGAGCACACAAGTGTTCTCATGCAACAACAATTAGTGAGCATTGTAATCTAAGCATACTACGAGCAAAGTTCTATATAGTTCTAGCATGTAGGCAATAAACATAAACCTTATTACCTAGGATGTTGAGTCTTGCACGTGGAGCGAAGCGTCGTTGTGGATCGTTGAGAGCACTGTTCCGGTTATAGTCTGGTTTTAATAAAATCGTTTTCCCCATATTAAAACCAAGTTCTCTATAACCAATGGCTCTGATACCAATCTGTCACACCCCCAAAATCCACCTGCGGAGTATCACCGCTTGGGAGCGTGACTGACCAGGATCAAGCCACCAATCATATAGAACAATGTATAAAGTAAAAGTAATTGCAATTTAATCAAACCAATCCATATGAGAGGTGTTCCAAAACATAAATATGTTATCACTGTTTAGCGAAAGCGTATAATTAAACCCAACATAATAAGGTATGAAATGTCATAAAGTCTAATCAAGTATTCAAGATCCTTGCCCACAACGACTACGCCTCCCGTGCAAGCTCCATAAGTACCTAAGGTCCTGCAAGGCATGTAACAGAGGATCAACAACTAGTTGAGCGAGTTCACAGAGAGTAAATGCGTAATAGTAAGTTCGTATGTAACATGTGGCGCTACTGGGCCGTTAGTACGTTCTATTGGTGGGGGCTTCCCATAATGTATATTTACTAGACTAGTTGTATTTGTAAGTATCCTTCCCAATCCGAGGATAGTAATAAGTATGAGTATATGTATAAGTATCCTTCCCAACCGAGGATAGTACGTATCGAGTACGTAGGTTTAGCGCTGGTGTTCTTCCCCATCCGAGAACATTGGTACCTAGGATTTTTGTATGTGTTAACACTAGTATCCTTCCCAAACCGAGGATAGTACGTATATTATACGTAGATTTTGGCACAGGCATCCTTCCCAATCCGAGGACCGTGGTAAGTAGTCTAGTAGTGATGTGAGTACAAGCAATCAATCAATCCCATTCCCAACCCACCTGGGGAATCCCATGCCTTGGTAAGAGTGTGAACTCACCTTGGTTTGCTCGGTATGCTAAGTATGTGCTCAAAGTAAATCAATCACGTCCTAGAGTATGCACGTACACATAATCAGTTTGTGTTCCAGTTGTTCACGTATAAGCATGTAACACATAATCACAATCATACAAGTTATGTTCAACGTCTAACAGCAGTTAATTATTCCAGTTAACAATTAAAAGAATTAACTCAAGTTACTGCGCAGATTAACTGTTCAGCGAAACACACATAATGGCGAAACACATAAGTTGGCGAAACACACTTTCGGCGAAACACAAATTGACGAAACACATAGTTGGCGAAACACAATAGTTGGCGAAACACAATTCAGTTTCGTCGTGGCCTGGTTTAGCGAAATATGATTCTGATTCGTCGAGGACTCTTGGCGAAACACATTCTGTTTCGCCGAGAGTTCTGTTTCGTCGGATGTCAGTTTCGCAGACATCATTAACAGCAGATTCAGATAATACAGAAACCCTAATCTTTCTAACAGCCGTCATCAATAACATAAATCATATGAGGTTCAATGTGTACGTAGAATCATCATACTCAATCATCCAAGAATCATTGTCTAACATAAACCCTAGTTCATGTGTAAAACATATCAACATACAACATCATATCATTGTACCCTATCAAGATACTAACTTGTATTCATAACCAGAATCATAACAACAAATATCCAGAACTGAGCATTCGATTGTATTAAGCTTCGCATAGCATTGCATATATATATTCTACCACATCTTACATATCGAAATCCATATCAACATCATCATACTCTTATCACAGCAATAATACATATCCATCACATTCCCAAACATGAATCGAGATGATACAGAAGCATGAAATCGATTAACAACACATACTAACCGATTAGAGATGAACAAACAAAGATTCGAGAGCTAAGGGACGCTAGATTGCCGACAGCAGAGAAGGAGGGACTCTAGGGTTTCGTTTGTGATGATGAAAGTGTAAAAGTGATGTTGTTTTACGTAATTATACTCAAAATAACGTTCTGGGCCCGTGATGGGCTTTGGCGAAACATGGGCCGGCGAAACAGCCTGTTTCGTCTTCGTCGAGATGGGTTTGGCGAAACAGCCTTGTTTCGTCGAGTGTGTTCATGGCGAAACACTCCTGTGTTTCGTCGAGCAGTTCCATGCTTTAAATCAGTTCATGTGATTTCTAATACACTAAGTCTTATGCTATAATATCGACACATAATCAAGCAAACACAATACTTTTATTATCACACGAAGTGTACAGTTACAAGTCAAACAAGTCAAACATCTAAACGGTCGAAGTCAACGTGCATTAAATGCGAATAAAGAATGTCGGAAACTCGAGTTGTCACAGATCCCATTCTTGGGTGGTTGGTTTGGCCCTTGTTCCTGTAATTTGAATCCTAGCCCGGTATATCCCATTTTAATTTTACACCATTGTGAACCTTACGCCTTTTTTTCTCTCTGGTCGAGGTTCTCGGCATTGAAAAATCTTCATAAACTAAATCGCACATGTATATGTTGACATTTAAGAGATATACAGTCAAGAAAATCAAGGGCAATGGTGTTATATATGCGGATTAGACACAAAAAAAACACTCAACAAATGGCTACAATTAAAGGAATGTGTTTAGTGACGGCATCGGATTCCTAATTGATGGAGAAAGGTCTGGTGGCAAGAAAAGCTGCTTCTAGGAGGTTGTCAAGTGTTTTCGCTCTACGATTCCATTCTTGGGTGGTTGGTTTGGCCCTTGTTCCTGTAACTTGAATCCTAGCCCAGTATATCCCATTTTAATTTTACACGATAGTGAACCTTATTCCTTTTTTACTCTCTGATCGAGGTTCTCGGCATTGAAAAATATTCGTAAACTAAATCACACATGTATATGTTGACATTTAAGAGATATACAGTCAAGAAAATCATGGGCAATGGTGTTATATATGCGGATTAGACACAAAAAGAAAACACTCAACAAATGGCTACAATTTAAGGAATGTGTTTAGTGACGGCATCAGATTCCCAATTGATGGAGAAACGTCTGGTGGCAAAAAAAGCTGCTTCCAGGAGGTTGTCAAGTGTTTTCGCTCTACGATTCCATTCTTGGGTGGTTGGTTTGGCCCTTGTTCCTGTAACTCGAATCCTAGCCCAGTATATCCCATTTTAATTTTACACCATTGTGAACCTTACGCCTTTTTTACTCTCTGATCGAGGTTCTCGGCATTGAAAAATCTTCGTAAACTAAATCACACGTGTATATGTTGACATTGAAGAGATATACAGTCAAGAAAATCAGGGGCAGTGGTGATATATATGCGGATTAGACACCAAAAAAAAACACTCAACAAATGGCTACAATTTAAGGAATTTGTCTAGTGACGGCATCAGATTCCTAATTGATGGAGAAAGGTCTGGTGGCAAGAAAAGCTACTTCTAGGAGGTTGTTAAGTGTTTTCGCACGCCGATCCCATTCTTGGGTGGTTGGTTTGGCCCTTGTTCCTGTAATTTGAATCCTAGCCCGGTATATCCCATTTTAATTTTACACCATTGTGAACCTTACGCCTTTTTTTCTCTCTGGTCGAGGTTCTCGGCATTGAAAAATCTTCATAAACTAAATCGCACATGTATATGTTGACATTTAAGAGATATACAGTCAAGAAAATCAAGGGCAATGGTGTTATATATGCGGATTAGACACAAAAAAAACACTCAACAAATGGCTACAATTAAAGGAATGTGTTTAGTGACGGCATCGGATTCCTAATTGATGGAGAAAGGTCTGGTGGCAAGAAAAGCTGCTTCTAGGAGGTTGTCAGGTGTTTTCTCTCTACGATTCCATTCTTGGGTGGTTGGTTTGGCCCTTGTTCCTGTAACTTGAATCCTAGCCTAGTATATCCCATTTTAATTTTACACCATAGTGAACCTTATGCCTTTTTTACTCTCTGATCGAGGTTCTCGGCATTGAAAAATATTCGTAAACTAAATCACACATGTATATGTTGACATTTAAGAGATATATAGTCCAGAAAATCATGGGCAATGGTGTTATATATGCGGATTAGACACAAAAAAAAACACTCAACAAATGGCTACAATTTAAGGAATGTGTTTAGTGACGGCATAAGATTCCCAATTGATGGAGAAAGGTCTGGTGGCAAAAAAAGCTGCTTCCAGGAGGTTGTCAAGTGTTTTCGCTCTACGATTCCATTCTTGGGTGGTTGGTTTGGCCCTTGTTCCTGTAACTCGAATCCTAGCCCAGTATATCCCATTTTAATTTTACACCATTGTGAACCTTACGCCTTTTTTACTCTCTGATCGAGGTTCTCGGCATTGAAAAATCTTCGTAATCTAAATCACACGTGTATATGTTGACATTTAAGAGATATACAGTAAAGAAAATCAAGGGCAATTCTGATATATATGCGGATTAGACACCAAAAAAAAAACACTCAACAAATGGCTACAATTTAAGGAATGTGTTTAGTGATGGCATCAGATTCCTAATTGATGGAGAAAGGTCTGGTGGCAAGAAAATCTGCTTCTAGGAGGTTGTCAAGTGTTTTCGCTCGATGATTCCATTCTTGGGTGGTTGGTTTGGCCCTTGTTCCTGTAGCTCGAATCCTAGCCCGGTATATCTCATTTTAATTTTACACCATTGTGAACCTTACGCCTTTTTTACTCTCTGATTGAGGTTCTCGGCATTGAAAAATCTTCGTAAACCAAATCACACGTGTATATGTTGACATTGAAGAGATATACAGTCAAGAAAATCAGGGGCAGTGGTGATATATATGCGGATTAGACACCAAAAAAAACACTCAACAAATGGCTACAATTTAAGGAATGTGTCTAGTGACGGCATCAGATTCCTAATTGATGGAGAAAGGTCTGGTGGCAAGAAAAGCTACTTCTAGGAGTTTGTCAATTGTTTTCGTACGCCGATTCCATTCTTGGGTGGTTGGTTTGGCCCTTGTTCCCGTAATTTGAATCCTAGCCTGGTATATCCCATTTTAATTTTACACCATTGTGAACCTTACGCCTTTTTTACTGTCTGATCGAGGTTCTCGGCATTGAAAAATCTTCATAAACTAAATCGCACATGTATATGTTGATATTTAAGAGATATACAGTCAAGAAAATCAAGGGCAATGGTGTTATATATGCGGATTAGACACCAAAAAAAACACTCAACAAATGGCTACAATTAAAGGAATGTGTTTAGCGACGGCATCAGATTCCTAATTGATGGAGAAAGGTATGGTGGCAAGAAAAGCTGCTTCTAGGAGGTTGTCAAGTGTTTTCGCTCGACGAATCCAATCTTGGGTGGTTGGTTTAGCCCTTGTTCCTGTAACTCGAATCCTAGCCCGGTATATCCGATTTTAATTTTACACCATTGTGAACCTTACACCTTTTTTTACTCTCAGATCGAGGTTCTCGGCATTGAAAAATCTTCATAAACTAAACCACACTTGTATATGTTGACATTTAAGAGATATACAGTCAAGAAAATCATGGGCAATGGTGTTATATATGCGGATTAGACACAAAAAAAAACACTCAACAAATGGCTACAATTTAAGGAATATGTTTAGTGACGGCATCAGATTCCTAATTGATGGAGAAAGGTCTGGTGGCACGAAAAGCTGCTTCTAGGAGGTTGTCAAGTGTTTTCGCTTGACGATTCCATTCTTGGGTGGTTGGTTTAGCCCTTGTTCCAGTGACTCGAATCCTAGCCCGGTATATCCCATTTTAATTTTACACCATTGTGAACCTTACGCCTTTTTTACTCTCTGATCGAGGTTCTCGGCATTGAAAAAATCTTCGTAAACTAAATCGCACATGTATATGTTGACATTTAAGAGATATACAGTCAAGAAAATCATGGGCAATGGTGTTATATATGCGGATTAGACACAAAAAAACACTCAACAAATGGCTAAAATTTAAGGAATGTGTTTAGTGACGGCATCAGATTCCTAATTGATGGAGTAAGGTCTGGTGGCAAGAAAAGCTGCTTCTAGGAGGTTGTCAAGTGCTTTCGCTCTTCGATTCCATTCTTGGGTGGTTGGTTTGGCCCTTGTTCCTGTAACTCGAATCCTAGCCCAGTATATCCCATTTTAATTTTACACCATTGTGAACCTTACGCCTTTTTTAGTCTCTGATCGAGGTTCTCGGCATTGAAAAATCTTCATAAACTAAATCACACATGTATATGTTGACATTTAAGAGGTATACTGTCAAGAAAATCATGGGCAATGGTGTTATATATGCGGATTAGACACCAAAAAAAACACTCAACAAATGGCTACAATTTAAGGAATGTGTTTAGTGACGGCATCAGATTCCTAATTGATGGAGAAATGTCTGGTGGCAAGAAAAGCTGCTTCTAGGAGGTTCTCAAGTGCTTTCGCTCTACGATTCCATTCTTGGGTGGTTGGTTTGGCACTTGTTCCTGTAACTCGAATCCTAGCCCAGTATATCCCATTTTAATTTTACACCATTGTGAACCTTACGCCTTTTTTACTCTTTGATCGAGGTTCTCGGCATTGAAAAATCTTCATAAACTAAATCACACATGTATATGTTGACATTTAAGAGATATACAGTGAAGAAAATCAAGGGCAATGGTGTTATATATGCGGATTAGACACCAAAAAAAATGCTCAACAAATGGCTACAATTAAAGGAATATGTTTAGTGACGGCATCAGATTCCTAATTGATGGAGAAAGGTCTGGTGGCAGGAAAAGCTGCTTCTAGGAGGTTGTCAAGTGTTTTCGCTCGACGATTCCATTCTTTGGTGGTTGGTTTAGCCCTTATTCCTGTAACTCGAATCCTAGCCCGGTATATCCAATTTTAATTTTACACCATTGTGAACCTTACGCCTTTTTTACTCTCTGATCGAGGTTCTCGGCATTGAAAAATCTTCGTAAACTAAATCACACATGTATATGTTGACATTTAAGAGATATACAGTCAAGAAAATCACGGGCAATGGTGTTATATATGCGGATTAGACACAAAAAAAGTACTCAACAAATGGCTACAATTTAAGGAATGTATTTAGTGACGGCATCAGATTCCTAATTGATGGAGAAAGGTCTGGTGGCAAGAAAAGCTGCTTCTAGGAGGTTGTCAAGTGCTTTCGCTCTACGATTCCATTCTTGGGTGGTTGGTTTGGCCCTTGTTCCTGTAACTCGAATCCTAGCCCAGTATATCCCATTTTAATTTTACACCATTGTGAACCTTACGCCTTTTTTAGTCTCTGATCGAGGTTCTCGGCATTGAAAAATCTTCATAAACTAAATCACACATGTATATGTTGACACTTAAGAGGTATACAGTCAAGAAAATCATGGGCAATGGTGTTATATATGCGGATTACACACCAAAAAAAACACTCAACAAATGGCTACAATTTAAGGAATGTGTTTAGTGACGGCATCAGATTCCTAATTGATGGAGAAAGGTCTAGTGGCAAGAAAAGCTGCCTCTAGGAGGTTGTCAAGTGCTTTCGCTCTACGATTCCATTCTTGGGTGGTTGGTTTGGCACTTGTTCCTGTAACTCGAATCCTAGCCCAGTATATCCCATTTTAATTTTACACCATTGTGAACCTTACGCCTTTTTTAATCTCTGATCGAGGTTCTCGGCATTGAAAAATCTTCATAAACTAAATCACACATGTATATGTTGACATTTAAGAGATATACAGTCAAGAAAATCAAGGGAAATGGTGTTATATATGAGGATTAGACACAAAAAAAAAACACTCAACAAATGGCTACAATTAAAGGAATATGCTTAGTGACGGCATCAGATTCCTAATTGATGGAGAAAGGTCTGGTGGCAAGAAAAGCTGCTTCTAGGAGGTTGTCAAGTGTTTTCGCTCTACGATTCCATTCTTGGGCGGTTGGTTTGGCCCTTGTTCCTGTAACTCGAATCCTAGCCCAGTATATCCCATTTTAATTTTACACCATTGTGAACCCTACACCTTTTTTTACTCTCAGATCGAGGTTATCGGCATTGAAAAATCTTCGTAAACTAAATCACACGTGTATATGTTGACATTTAAGAGATATACAATCAAGAAAATCAAGGGGCAATGGTGATATATATGCGGATTAGACACAAAAAAAAACACTCAAAAAATGGCTACAATTTAAGGAATGTGTTTAGTGACGGCATCAGATTCCTAATTGATAGAGAAAGGTCTGGTGGCAAGAAAAGCTGCTTCTAGGAGGTTGTCAAGTGTTTTCGCTCGACGATTCCATTCTTGGGTGGTTGGTTTAGCCCTTGTTCCTGTAACTCGAATCCAAGCCCGGTATATCCCATTTTAATTACCATTGTGAACCTTACGCCTTTTTTACTCTCTGATCGAGGTTCTCGGCATTGAAAAATCTTCGTAAACTAAATCACACATGTATATGTTGACAATTAAGAGATATACAGTCAAGAAAATCATGGGCAATGGTGTTATATATGCGGATTAGACACAAAAAAACACTCAACAAATGGCTACAATTTAAGGAATGTGTTTAGTGACGGCATCAGATTCCTAATTGATGGAGAAAAGTCTGGTGGCAAGAAAAGCTGCTTCTAGGGGGTTGTCAAGTGCTTTCGCTCTACGATTCCATTCTTGGGTGGTTGGTTTGGCCCTTGTTCCTGTAACTCGAATCCTAGCCCAGTATATCCAATTTTAATTTTACACCATTGTGAACCTTACGCCTTTTTTACTCTCTGATCGAGGTTCTCGACATTGAAAAATCTTCATAAACTAAATCACACATGTATATGGTGACATTTAAGAGATATACAGTCTAGAAAATCATGGGCAATGGTGATATATATGCGGATTAGACACAAAAAAAAACACTCAACAAATGGCTACAATTTAAGGAATGTGTTTAGTGACGGCATCAGATTCCTAATGGATAGAGAAAGGTCTGGTGGCAAGAAAAGCTGCTTCTAGGAGGTTGTTAAGTGTTTTCGCTCGACGATTCCATTCTTGGGTGGTTGGTTTGGCCCTTGTTCCTGTAACTCGAATACTAGCCCGGTATATCGCATTTTAATTTTACACCATTGTGAACCTTACGCCTTTTTTACTCTCTGATCGAGGTTATCGGCATTGAAAAATCTTCGTAAACTAAATCACACGTGTATATGTTGACATTTAAGAGATATACAGTCAAGATAATCAAGGGCAATGGTGATATATATGCGGATTAGACACAAAAAAAAACACTCAACAAATGGCTACAATTTAAGGAATGTGTTTAGTGACGGCATCAGATTCCTAATGGATAGAGAAAGGTCTGGTGGCAAGAAAAGCTGCTTCTAGGAGGTTGTTAATTGTTTTCGCTCGACGATTCCATTCTTGGGTGGTTGGTTTGGCCCTTGTTCCTGTAACTCGAATACTAGCCCGGTATATCGCATTTTAATTTTACACCATTGTGAACCTTACACCTTTTTTACTCTCTGATCGAGGTTCTCGGCATTGAAAAATCTTCGTAATCTAAATGACACGTGTATATGTTGACATTTAAGAGGTATACAGTCAAGAAAATCAAGGGCAATGGTGATATATATGCGGATTAGACACAAAAAAAAAAACACTCAACAAATGGCTACAATTTAAGGAATGTGTTTAGTGACGGCATCAGATTCCTAATTGATGGAGAAATGTCTGGTGGCAAGAAAAGCTGCTTCTAGGAGGTTGTCAAGTGTTTTCGCTCGACGATTCCATTCTTGGGTGGTTGGTTTGGCCCTTGTTCCTGTAGCTCGAATCCTAGCCCGGTATATCCCATTTTAATTTTACACCATTGTGAACCTTACGGCTTTTTTACTCTCTGATCGAGGTTCTCGGCATCGAAAAATCTTCATAAACTAAATCACACATGTATATGGTGACATTTAAGAGATATACAGTCTAGAAAATCATGGGCAATGGTGATATATATGCGGATTAGACACAAAAAAAAACACTCAACAAATGGCTACAATTTAAGGAATGTGTTTAGTGACGGCATCAGATTCCTAATGGATAGAGAAAGGTCTGGTGGCAAGAAAAGCTGCTTCTAGGAGGTTGTTAAGTGTTTTCGCTCGACGATTCCATTCTTGGGTGGTTGGTTTGGCCCTTGTTCCTGTAACTCGAATACTAGCCCGGTATATCGCATTTTAATTTTACACCATTGTGAACCTTACGCCTTTTTTACTCTCTGATCGAGGTTCTCGGCATTGAAAAATCTTCGTAATCTAAATGACACGTGTATATGTTGACATTTAAGAGGTATACAGTCAAGAAAATCAAGGGCAATGGTGATATATATGCGGATTAGACACAAAAAAAAAAAAACACTCAACAAATGGCTACAATTTAAGGAATGTGTTTAGTGACGGCATCAGATTCCTAATTGATGGAGAAATGTCTGGTGGCAAGAAAAGCTGCTTCTAGGAGGTTGTCAAGTGTTTTCGCTCGACGATTCCATTCTTGGGTGGTTGGTTTGGCCCTTGTTCCTGTAGCTCGAATCCTAGCCCGGTATATCCCATTTTAATTTTACACCATTGTGAACCTTACGGCTTTTTTACTCTCTGATCGAGGTTCTCGGCATCGAAAAATCTTCGTAAACTAAATCACACATGTATATGTTGACATTTAAGAGATATACAGTCAAGAAAATCAGGGGCAGTGGTGATATATATGCGGATTAGACACACAAAAAAAAAACACTCAACCAATGGCTACAATTTAAGGAATGTGTTTAGTGACGGCATCAGATTCCTAATTGATGGAGAAAGGTCTGGTGGCAATAAAAGCTGCTTCTAGGAGGTTGTCAAGTGTTTTCGCACGACGATTCCATTCTTGGGTGGTTGGTTTGGCCCTTGTTCCTGTAACTTGAATCGTAGCCCGGTATATCCCATTTTAATTTTACACCATTGTGAACCTTACGCCTTTTTTACTCTCTGATCGAGGTTCTCGGCATTGAAAAATCTTCATAAACTAAATCACACATGTATATGTTGACATTTAAGAGATATACAGTCAAGATAATCAAGGGCAATGGTGATATATATGCGGATTAGACACAAAAAAAAAACACTCAACAAATGGCTACAATTTAAGGAATGTGTTTAGTGACGGCATCAGATTCCTAATGGATAGAGAAAGGTCTGGTGGCTAGAAAAGCTGCTTCTAGGAGGTTGTTAAGTGTTTTCGCTCGACGATTCCATTCTTGGGTGGTTGGTTTGGCCCTTGTTCCTGTAACTCGAATACTAGCCCGGTATATCGCATTTTAATTTTACACCATTGTGAACCTTACGCCTTTTTTACTCTCTGATCGAGGTTCTCGGCATTGAAAAATCTTCGTAATCTAAATCACACGTGTATATGTTGACATTTAAGAGGTATACAGTCAAGAAAATCAAGGGCAATGGTGATATATATGCGGATTAGACACCAAAAAAAAACACTCAACAAATGGCTACAATTTAAGGAATGTGTTTAGTGACGGCATCAGATTCCTAATTGATGGAGAAATGTCTGGTGGCAAGAAAAGCTGCTTCTAGGAGGTTGTCAAGTGTTTTCGCTCGACGATTCCATTCTTGGGTGGTTGGTTTGGCCCTTGTTCCTGTAGCTCGAATCCTAGCCCGGTATATCCCATTTTAATCTTACACCATTGTGAACCTTACGGCTTTTTTACTCTCTGATCGAGGTTCTCGGCATCGAAAAATCTTCGTAAACTAAATCACACATGTATATGTTGACATTTAAGAGATATACAGTCAAGAAAATCAGGGGCAGTGGTGATATATATGCGGATTAGACACACAAAAAAAAACACTCAACCAATGGCTACAATTTAAGGAATGTGTTTAGTGACGGCATCAGATTCCTAATTGATGGAGAAAGGTCTGGTGGCAATAAAAGCTACTTCTAGGAGGTTGTCAAGTGCTTTCGCTCTACGATTCCATTCTTGGGTGGTTGGTTTGGCCCATGTTCCTGTAACTCGAATCCTAGCCCAGTATATCCAATTTTAATTTTACACCATTGTGAACCTTACGCCTTTTTTACTCTCTGATCGAGGTTCTCGACATTGAAAAATCTTCATAAACTAAATCACACATGTATATGGTGACATTTAAGAGATATACAGTCTAGAAAATCATGGGCAATGGTGTTATATATGCGGATTAGACACAAAAAAAACACTCAACAAATGGCTACAATTTAAGGAATGTGTTTAGTGACGGCATCAGATTCCTAATTGATGGAGAAAGGTCTGGTGGCAAGAAAAGCTGCTTCTAGGAGGTTGTCAAGTGTTTTCGCTCTACGATTCCATTCTTGGGTGGTCGGTTTCGCCCTTGTTCTTGTAACTCGAATCCTAGCCCAGTATATCCAATTTTAATTTGACACCATTGTGAACCTTACGCCTTTTTTACTCTCTAATCGAGGTTCTCGACATTGAAAAATCTTCGTAAACTAAATCACAGATGTATGTGTTGACATTTAAGAGATATATACAGTCAAGAAAATCATGGGCAATGGTGTTATATATACGGATTAGACACCAAAAAAAAACACTCAACAAATGGCTACAATTTAAGGAATGTGTTTAGTAACGGCATCAGATTCCTAATTGATGGAGAACGGTCTGGTGGCAAGAAAAGCTGCTTCTAGGAGGTTGTCAAGTGTTTTCGCTCTACGATTCCATTCTTGGGTGGTTGGTTTGGCCCTTGTTCCTGTAACTCGAATCCTAGCCCAGTATATCCCATTTTAATTTTACACCATTGTGAACCTTACGCCTTTTTTACTCTCTGATCGAGGTTCTCGGCATTGAAAAATCTTCATAAACTAAATCACACATGTATATGTTGACATTTAAGAGATATACAGTCAAGAAAATCAAGGGCAATGGTGTTATATATGCGGATTGGACACCAAAAAAAAAACACTCAACAAATGGCTACAATTAAAGGAATGTGTTTAGTGACGGCATCAGATTCCTAATTGATGGAGAAACGTCTGGTGGCAAGAAAAGTTGCTTCTAGGAGGTTGTCAAGTGTTTTCGCTCGACGATTCAATTCTTGGGTGGTTGGTTTGGCCCTTGTTCCTGTAACTCGAATCCTAGCCCAGTATATCCCATTTTAATTTTACACCATTGTGAACCTTACGCCTTTTTTACTCTCTGATCGAGGTTCTCGGCATTGAAAAATCTTCATAAACTAAATCACACATGTATATGTTGACATTTAAGAGATATACAGTCAAGAAAATCAAGGGCAATGGTGTTATATATGCGGATTGGACAGCAAAAAAAAAACACTCAACAAATGGCTACAATTAAAGGAATGTGTTTAGTGACGGCATCAGATTCCTAATTGATGGAGAAACGTCTGGTGGCAAGAAAAGTTGCTTCTAGGAGGTTGTCAAGTGTTTTCACTCGACGATTCCATTCTTGGGTGGTTGGTTTAGCCCTTGTTCCTGTAACTCGAATCCTATCCCGGTATATCCCATTTTAATCTTACACCATTGTGAACCTTACGGCTTTTTTACTCTCTGATCGAGGTTCTCGGCATCGAAAAATCTTCGTAAACTAAATCACACATGTATATGTTGACATTTAAGAGATATACAGTCAAGAAAATCAGGGGCAGTGGTGATATATATGCGGATTAGACACACAAAAAAAAACACTCAACCAATGGCTACAATTTAAGGAATGTGTTTAGTGACGGCATCAGATTCCTAATTGATGGAGAAAGGTCTGGTGGCAATAAAAGCTACTTCTAGGAGGTTGTCAAGTGCTTTCGCTCTACGATTCCATTCTTGGGTGGTTGGTTTGGCCCATGTTCCTGTAACTCGAATCCTAGCCCAGTATATCCAATTTTAATTTTACACCATTGTGAACCTTACGCCTTTTTTACTCTCTGATCGAGGTTCTCGACATTGAAAAATCTTCATAAACTAAATCACACATGTATATGGTGACATTTAAGAGATATACAGTCTAGAAAATCATGGGCAATGGTGTTATATATGCGGATTAGACACAAAAAAAACACTCAACAAATGGCTACAATTTAAGGAATGTGTTTAGTGACGGCATCAGATTCCTAATTGATGGAGAAAGGTCTGGTGGCAAGAAAAGCTGCTTCTAGGAGGTTGTCAAGTGTTTTCGCTCTACGATTCCATTCTTGGGTGGTCGGTTTCGCCCTTGTTCCTGTAACTCGAATCCTATCCCGGTATATCCCATTTTAATTTTACACCATTGTGAACCCTACGCCTTTTTTACTCTTTGATCGAGTTTCTCGACATTGAAAAATCTTCATAAACTAAATCACACATGTATATGGTGACATTTAAGAGATATACAGTCTAGAAAATCATGGGCAATGGTGTTATATATGCGGATTAGACACAAAAAAAACACTCAACAAATGGCTACAATTTAAGGAATGTGTTTAGTGACGGCATCAGATTCCTAATTGATGGAGAAAGTCTGGTGGCAAGAAAAGCTGCTTCTAGGAGGTTGTCAAGTGTTTTCGCTCTACGATTCCATTCTTGGGTGGTCGGTTTCGCCCTTGTTCTTGTAACTCGAATCCTAGCCCAGTATATCCAATTTTAATTTGACACCATTGTGAACCTTACGCCTTTTTTACTCTCTAATCGAGGTTCTCGACATTGAAAAATCTTCGTAAACTAAATCACAGATGTATGTGTTGACATTTAAGAGATATATACAGTCAAGAAAATCATGGGCAATGGTGTTATATATACGGATTAGACACCAAAAAAAAACACTCAACAAATGGCTACAATTTAAGGAATGTGTTTAGTAACGGCATCAGATTCCTAATTGATGGAGAACGGTCTGGTGGCAAGAAAAGCTGCTTCTAGGAGGTTGTCAAGTGTTTTCGCTCTACGATTCCATTCTTGGGTGGTTGGTTTGGCCCTTGTTCCTGTAACTCGAATCCTAGCCCAGTATATCCCATTTTAATTTTACACCATTGTGAACCTTACGCCTTTTTTACTCTCTGATCGAGGTTCTCGGCATTGAAAAATCTTCATAAACTAAATCACACATGTATATGTTGACATTTAAGAGATATACAGTCAAGAAAATCAAGGGCAATGGTGTTATATATGCGGATTGGACACCAAAAAAAAAACACTCAACAAATGGCTACAATTAAAGGAATGTGTTTAGTGACGGCATCAGATTCCTAATTGATGGAGAAACGTCTGGTGGCAAGAAAAGTTGCTTCTAGGAGGTTGTCAAGTGTTTTCACTCGACGATTCCATTCTTGGGTGGTTGGTTTAGCCCTTGTTCCTGTAACTCGAATCCTATCCCGGTATATCCCATTTTAATCTTACACCATTGTGAACCTTACGGCTTTTTTACTCTCTGATCGAGGTTCTCGGCATCGAAAAATCTTCGTAAACTAAATCACACATGTATATGTTGACATTTAAGAGATATACAGTCAAGAAAATCAGGGGCAGTGGTGATATATATGCGGATTAGACACACAAAAAAAAACACTCAACCAATGGCTACAATTTAAGGAATGTGTTTAGTGACGGCATCAGATTCCTAATTGATGGAGAAAGGTCTGGTGGCAATAAAAGCTACTTCTAGGAGGTTGTCAAGTGCTTTCGCTCTACGATTCCATTCTTGGGTGGTTGGTTTGGCCCATGTTCCTGTAACTCGAATCCTAGCCCAGTATATCCAATTTTAATTTTACACCATTGTGAACCTTACGCCTTTTTTACTCTCTGATCGAGGTTCTCGACATTGAAAAATCTTCATAAACTAAATCACACATGTATATGGTGACATTTAAGAGATATACAGTCTAGAAAATCATGGGCAATGGTGTTATATATGCGGATTAGACACAAAAAAAACACTCAACAAATGGCTACAATTTAAGGAATGTGTTTAGTGACGGCATCAGATTCCTAATTGATGGAGAAACGTCTGGTGGCAAGAAAAGTTGCTTCTAGGAGGTTGTCAAGTGTTTTCACTCGACGATTCCATTCTTGGGTGGTTGGTTTAGCCCTTGTTCCTGTAACTCGAATCCTATCCCGGTATATCCCATTTTAATTTTACACCATTGTGAACCCTACGCCTTTTTTACTCTTTGATCGAGTTTCTCGGCATTGAAAAATCTTCGTAAACTAAATCACACATGTATATGTTGACAATTAATAGATATACAGTCAAGAAAATCATGGCCAATGGTGTTATATATGCGGATTAGACACAAAAAAACACTCAACAAATGGCTACAATTTAAGGAATGTGTTTAGTGACGGCATCAGATTCCTAATTGATGGAGAAAGGTCTGGTGGCAAGAAAAGCTGCTTCTAGGATGTTGTCAAGTGTTTTCGCTCTACTATTCCATTCTTGGGTGGTTGGTTTGGTCCTTGTTCCTGTAACTCGAATCCTAGCCCAGTATATCCCATTATAATTTTACACCATTGTGAACCTTACGCCTTTTTTACTCTCTGATCGAGGTTCTCGGCATTGAAAAATCTTCATAAACTAAATCACACATGTATATGTTGACATTTAAGAGATATACAGTCAAGAAAATCAATGGCAATGGTGTTATATATGCGGATTAGACACCAAAAAAACACTCAACAAATGGCTACAATTAAAGGAATGTGTTTAGTGACGGCATCAGATTCCTAATTGATGGAGAAAGGTCTGGTGGCAAAAAATGCTGCTTCTAAGAGGTTGTCAAGTGTTTTCGGTCTACGATTCCATTCATGGGTAGTTGGTTTGGCCCTTGTTCCTGTAACTCGAATCCTAGCCCAGTATATCCCATTTTAATTTTACACCATGTGAACCTTATGCCTTTTTTACTCTCAGATTGAGGTTCTCGGCATTGAAAAATCTTCGTAAACTAAATCACACATGTATATGTTGACATTTAAGAGATATATACAGTCAAGAAAGTCATGGGCAATGGTGTTATATATACGGATTAGACACCAAAAAAAACACTCAACAAATGGCTACAATTTAAGGAATGTGTTTAGTGACGGCATCTGATTCCTAATTGATGGAGAAAGGTCTGGTGGCAAGAAAAGCTGCTTCTAGGATGTTGTCAAGTGTTTTCGCTCTACTATTCCATTCTTGGGTGGTTGGTTTGGTCCTTGTTCCTGTAACTCGAATCCTAGCCCAGTATATCCCATTTTAATTTTACACCATTGTGAACCTTACGCCTTTTTTACTCTCTGATCGAGGTTCTCGGCATTGAAAAATCTTCATAAACTAAATCACACATGTATATGTTGACATTTAAGAGATATACAGTCAAGAAAATCAAGGGCAATGGTGTTATATATGCGGATTAGACACCAAAAAAACACTCAACAAATGGCTACAATTAAAGGATTGTGTTTTGTGACGGCATCATATTCCTAATTGATGGAGAAAGGTCTGGTGGCAAAAAATGCTGCTTCTAAGAGGTTGTCAAGTGTTTTCGCTCTACGATTCCATTCATGGGTAGTTGGTTTGGCCCTTGTTCCTGTAACTCGAATCCTAGCCCAGTATATCCCATTTTAATTTTACACCATGTGAACCTTATGCCTTTTTTACTCTCATATTGAGGTTCTCGGCATTGAAAAATCTTCGTAAACTAAATCACACATGTATATGTTGACATTTAAGAGATATATACAGTCAAGAAAGTCATGGGCAATGGTGTTATATATACGGATTAGACACCAAAAAAAACACTCAACAAATGGCTACAATTTAAGGAATGTGTTTAGTGACGGCATCAGATTCCTAATTGATGGAGAAAGGTCTGGTGGCAAGAAAAGCTGCTTCTAGGAGGTTGTCAAGTGTTTTCGCTCTACGATTCCATTCTTGGGTGGTTGGTTTGGCCCTTGTTCCTGTAACTCGAATCCTAGCCCAGTATATCCCATTTTAATTTTACACCATTGTGAACCTTACGCCTTTTTTACTCTCTGATCGAGGTTCTCGGCATTGAAAAATCTTCATAAACTAAATCACACATGTATATGTTGACATTTAAGAGATATACAGTCAAGAAAATCAAGGGCAATGGTGTTATATATGCGGATTGGACAGCAAAAAAAAACACTCAACAAATGGCTACAATTAAAGGAATGTGTTTAGTGACGGCATCAGATTCCTAATTGATGGAGAAACGTCTGGTGGCAAGAAAAGCTGCTTCTAGGAGGTTGTCAAGTGTTTTCACTCGACGATTCCATTCTTGGGTGGTTGGTTTAGCCCTTGTTCCTGTAACTCGAATCCTATCCCGGTATATCCCATTTTAATTTTACACCATTGTGAACCTTACGGCTTTTTTACTCTCTGATCGAGGTTCTCGGCATCGAAAAATCTTCGTAAACTAAATCACACATGTATATGTTGACATTTAAGAGATATACAGTCAAGAAAATCAGGGGCAGTGGTGATATATATGCGGATTAGACACACAAAAAAAAAACACTCAACCAATGGCTACAATTTAAGGAATGTGTTTAGTGACGGCATCAGATTCCTAATTGATGGAGAAAGGTCTGGTGGCAATAAAAGCTGCTTCTAGGAGGTTGTCAAGTGCTTTCGCTCTACGATTCCATTCTTGGGTGGTTGGTTTGGCCCATGTTCCTGTAACTCGAATCCTAGCCCAGTATATCCAATTTTAATTTTACACCATTGTGAACCTTACGCCTTTTTTACTCTCTGATCGAGGTTCTCGACATTGAAAAATCTTCATAAACTAAATCACACATGTATATGGTGACATTTAAGAGATATACAGTCTAGAAAATCATGGGCAATGGTGTTATATATGCGGATTAGACACAAAAAAAACACTCAACAAATGGCTACAATTTAAGGAATGTGTTTAGTGACGGCATCAGATTCCTAATTGATGGAGAAAGGTCTGGTGGCAAGAAAAGCTGCTTCTAGGAGGTTGTCAAGTGTTTTCGCTCTACGATTCCATTCTTGGGTGGTCGGTTTCGCCCTTGTTCTTGTAACTCGAATCCTAGCCCAGTATATCCAATTTTAATTTTACACCATTGTGAACCTTACGCCTTTTTTACTCTCTAATCGAGGTTCTCGACATTGAAAAATCTTCGTAAACTAAATCACACATGTATGTGTTGACATTTAGGAGATATATACAGTCAAGAAAATCATGGGCAATGGTGTTATATATACGGATTAGACACCAAAAAAAAACACTCAACAAATGGCTACAATTTAAGGAATGTGTTTAGTAACGGCATCAGATTCCTAATTGATGGAGAACGGTCTGGTGGCAAGAAAAGCTGCTTCTAGGAGGTTGTCAAGTGTTTTCGCTCTACGATTCCATTCTTGGGTGGTTGGTTTGGCCCTTGTTCCTGTAACTCGAATCCTAGCCCAGTATATCCCATTTTAATTTTACACCATTGTGAACCTTACGCCTTTTTTACTCTCTGATCGAGGTTCTCGGCATTGAAAAATCTTCATAAACTAAATCACACATGTATATGTTGACATTTAAGAGATATACAGTCAAGAAAATCAAGGGCAATGGTGTTATATATGCGGATTGGACACCAAAAAAAAAACACTCAACAAATGGCTACAATTAAAGGAATGTGTTTAGTGACGGCATCAGATTCCTAATTGATGGAGAAACGTCTGGTGGCAAGAAAAGTTGCTTCTAGGAGGTTGTCAAGTGTTTTCACTCGACGATTCCATTCTTGGGTGGTTGGTTTAGCCCTTGTTCCTGTAACTCGAATCCTATCCCGGTATATCCCATTTTAATTTTACACCATTGTGAACCCTACGCCTTTTTTACTCTTTGATCGAGTTTCTCGGCATTGAAAAATCTTCGTAAACTAAATCACACATGTATATGTTGACATTTAATAGATATACAGTCAAGAAAATCATGGCCAGTGGTGTTATATATGCGGATTAGACACAAAAAAACACTCAACAAATGGCTACAATTTAAGGAATGTGTTTAGTGACGGCATCAGATTCCTAATTGATGGAGAAAGGTCTGGTGGCAAGAAAAGCTGCTTCTAGGATGTTGTCAAGTGTTTTCGCTCTACTATTCCATTCTTGGGTGGTTGGTTTGGTCCTTGTTCCTGTAACTCGAATCCTAGCCCAGTATATCCCATTATAATTTTACACCATTGTGAACCTTACGCCTTTTTTACTCTCTGATCGAGGTTCTCGGCATTGAAAAATCTTCATAAACTAAATCACACATGTATATGTTGACATTTAAGAGATATACAGTCAAGAAAATCAATGGCAATGGTGTTATATATGCGGATTAGACACCAAAAAAACACTCAACAAATGGCTACAATTAAAGGAATGTGTTTAGTGACGACATCAGATTCCTAATTGATGGAGAAAGGTCTGGTGGCAAAAAATGCTGCTTCTAAGAGGTTGTCAAGTGTTTTCGGTCTACGATTCCATTCATGGGTAGTTGGTTTGGCCCTTGTTCCTGTAACTCGAATCCTAGCCCAGTATATCCCATTTTAATTTTACACCATGTGAACCTTATGCCTTTTTTACTCTCAGATTGAGGTTCTCGGCATTGAAAAATCTTCGTAAACTAAATCACACATGTATATGTTGACATTTAAGAGATATATACAGTCAAGAAAGTCATGGGCAATGGTGTTATATATACGGATTAGACACCAAAAAAAACACTCAACAAATGGCTACAATTTAAGGAATGTGTTTAGTGACGGCATCAGATTCCTAATTGATGGAGAAAGGTCTGGTGGCAAGAAAAGCTGCTTCTAGGATGTTGTCAAGTGTTTTCGCTCTACTATTCCATTCTTGGGTGGTTGGTTTGGTCCTTGTTCCTGTAACTCGAATCCTAGCCCAGTATATCCCATTTTAATTTTACACCATTGTGAACCTTACGCCTTTTTTACTCTCTGATCGAGGTTCTCGGCATTGAAAAATCTTCATAAACTAAATCACACATGTATATGTTGACATTTAAGAGATATACAGTCAAGAAAATCAAGGGCAATGGTGTTATATATGCGGATTAGACACCAAAAAAACACTCAACAAATGGCTACAATTAAAGGAATGTGTTTTGTGACGGCATCAGATTCCTAATTGATGGAGAAAGGTCTGGTGGCAAAAAATGCTGCTTCTAAGAGGTTGTCAAGTGTTTTCGCTCTACGATTCCATTCATGGGTAGTTGGTTTGGCCCTTGTTCCTGTAACTCGAATCCTAGCCCAGTATATCCCATTTTAATTTTACACCATGTGAACCTTATGCCTTTTTTACTCTCAGATTGAGGTTCTCGGCATTGAAAAATCTTCGTAAACTAAATCACACATGTATATGTTGACATTTAAGAGATATATACAGTCAAGAAAGTCATGGGCAATGGTGTTATATATACGGATTAGACACCAAAAAAAACACTCAACAAATGGCTACAATTTAAGGAATGTGTTTAGTGACGGCATCAGATTCCTAATTGATGGAGAAAGGTCTGGTGGCAAGAAAAGCTGCTTCTAGGAGGTTGTCAAGTGTTTTCGCTCTACGATTCCATTCTTGGGTGGTTGGTTTGGCCCTTGTTCCTGTAACTCGAATCCTAGCCCAGTATATCCCATTTTAATTTTACACCATTGTGAACCTTACGCCTTTTTTACTCTCTGATCGAGGTTCTCGGCATTGAAAAATCTTCATAAACTAAATCACACATGTATATGTTGACATTTAAGAGATATACAGTCAAGAAAATCAAGGGCAATGGTGTTATATATGCGGATTGGACAGCAAAAAAAAACACTCAACAAATGGCTACAATTAAAGGAATGTGTTTAGTGACGGCATCAGATTCCTAATTGATGGAGAAACGTCTGGTGGCAAGAAAAGCTGCTTCTAGGAGGTTGTCAAGTGTTTTCACTCGACGATTCCATTCTTGGGTGGTTGGTTTAGCCCTTGTTCCTGTAACTCTAATCCTATCCCGGTATATCCCATTTTAATTTTACACCATTGTGAACCTTACGACTTTTTTACTCTATGATCGAGTTTCTCGGCATTGAAAAATCTTCGTAAACTAAATCACACATGTATATGTTGACATTTAATAGATATACAGTCAAGAAAATCATGGCCAATGGTGTTATATATGCGGATTAGACACAAAAAAAAAACACTCAACAAATGGCTACAATTTAAAGAATGTGTTTAGTGACGGCATCAGATTCCTAATTGATGGAGAAAGGTCTGGTGGGAAGAAAAGCTGCTTCTAGGATGTTGTCAAGTGTTTTCGCTCTACTATTCCATTCTTGGGTGGTTGGTTTGGTCCTTGTTCCTGTAACTCGAATCCTAGCCTAGTATATACCATTTTAATTTTTCATCATTGTGAACCTTACGCCTTTTTTACTCTCTGATCGAGGTTCTCGGCATTGAAAAATCTTCATAAACTAAATCACACATGTATATGTTGACATTTAAGAGATATACAGTCAAGAAAATCAAGGGCAATGGTGTTATATATGTTGATGCATTTTTTTAGTGTCTGTAACTAGTCTTGTTTAATGATGTATTTTGAATGGTCTTTTACTAATTATCGAGTCTGTATGTTATGTTGACCAAGTCAGATATCCTCCTATCTACTTGTGTACAACTTATTTGTCTCTTTTGGTATGTAATGTATTATGAACAATGCATGTTGCATTAAAGGGTAGTTTTGTCATTACTATGTTTATATGTTGCTGATTGTTGCTGTCTGATAACAGGAACAAACACAACAGTTGCAGTCCTCGACGAAACAGACTTCTGTTTCGTCGGAACACTTCATGGCGAAACAGGCCAATGATCATACTTCTGTTTCGTTGAAGGTCATGACGAATCAGACCTTGATTCGTCATGTATTGGGCTGTTCCAGGCCCAATGTCTGGCCCATGTTCAGATTCGTCAAACACTTCTTGTGTTTCGTCGACATCAGTGGCCAGGGACTATATAAGCAACACTTTGTGTTCATTTGAACTCAGAGAGATAAGAAACAGACCTAGTAACAAAACTCTGCCAAAATTTAGTCTGAACTGTGTTTGTATCAGTTGTAATAGGTTCTTATCCCATTAATCAATCGAGTGTGTATCATTGATTAATCCGTTGTTATTTATTGCTATACATGTTTGATTTGGCATAGTTACGTGGATTCCGCACACGTAACCGTGTTTACTATAAACAAGTGATTCGGTTCGTAATCGATCCTCAGATTTCGGGACCTACAAGTGGTATCAGAGCATTGGCTCTTATCCTTGTTTAAAATCAAACTTGTTCGGTTTTTATCAAGTATTTTGTGTGTGTTTTTCTAAAAATGAGTTCTTGAAAAATTAATATTTTCTGGAAAAATATTCATAAATCTGCTGTTTTAGTGTTGTTTACTATAGATTTTTATCAAAAACCTAAGTTAGATTGTTTGTTTATTCTTTAAACCGGGTTTTTAGTAAAAATCTAGTGTATTTTCGTGTTTTGGAAATTTATCGGTGATCGGAAAACTCATCGGAAACTTCATGTTCTTGGATGTGTTCTTGAAATATTCATAGTTGTTCTTAGATAAGCTGAGAATTTGATCTGTTTCAATTGTTTAAAACAAGTGTTGATCTTAAAATAATATTACTTGACTTTTGTGTAAAAGTTGATCATTGGTCACAGTTCCTGTTTCGTTGAAAATAAGAAGTAACAAACATACCTTGTGTCAGGTTAAATATCTTGTTGTCTCTTCTTATCCTTGACTGATCAGTAGATATTTTAAATATCTAAACCAACTGACTTTTACCCAGTTTTGACGAAACACACAGCCGACGAATCACATCTGTTTCGTCGCAACACCTTTGACGAATCAAACGTCTGTTTCGCCACAACATCTTTGACGAAACAAATTCTGTTTCGCCACGAATCACAATTATCAAGTCTGTTTCGTCGTCATTCATTCTGACGAAACAAACCTGTTTCGTGAACTCTGTTTCGTCGAAAACAGATCTGTTTTAAACAGAAGACTTATATCAGCTTGCTTACTGTTTGTTTTCAAGAATTTGTGCAGGTACTATCATACATACATCAAATATGAGTTGCACTAGTCCATGGGATTGGAGTATGGATTCTAGACCACGTGAAGATCCGACGTCCGCAGCAGCGTGGGTGAAGAGTGTTTATGGTCAACCAACTATAAGTGCCGGACAATGGGCTTTGGCATCCAATCAGAACCAAAACATTCAAAATCTTTTGATCAGTGAGAGCGAAACGGGTAGTAACAATCGCCCGCCAAAGTTGAATCATATGAACGAGTTTCCATCATGGAAAGGTCGTTTCATTACATATGTTCAAGGTCAAAGCACTGATATTTGGAGGTGTTTCATTACTCCACGCAATGATGCTCTTGAAGTAGCAGCGTCAACGGCCGAAGGTTTTACTAACATGCAGGAAAATGACAAGAAAGCATATGAATTTGAGAAAAAGTCATTTGCTGTTCTTACTCAAGCACTTCATAAAGATATCTATCATCAGTTTTCTTATTGTACGGACACGAAATCCTTATGGGATTGTTTGGTGACAAGAGGAGAAGGAAACGCAGCTTCCAGAAAAACACGGCATGATTTATTAAAGAAAGAGTTTGAGTCGTTCCAGTTCTTGGAAAACGAAACTCTAAATGATATGACCACACGGTTTTATCATTTGATTAGTGAGATGTTTGCATATGCTGTTGCTGCATCTCAAAAGGAAGTTTGTGCACGATTTGCTGATTCTCTACCACCAAAGTGGAGTCCATACATTGAGCTTCTAAAACATACAGGTATTCTAGATGCTGACACTATAACTATCTATGAATTTGTACAGAAGTTGGAACATAAAAATGATGAAGAAATCCGAAAAGCAAAACGCATTGCTGCTCCTCAGAACATTGAAATGTATTGTGGTGGAGGTTTTGACCCGTCAGCTAGTCTGAGGCAACCAAAGTTACAAACGGCGTTTGTATCAGATACAAACTCTTCTCCGTTTCCTCAACAAACTCAGACTTATTCTGGAGGAGGTTTTATTCCTTTTATACCTCCAGTAAATACTACTCAACCTCAAGCATATTCAGGAGGAGGTTTTAATCCATCCCTACCACAACAACAAGTCCAACCACAACAACAACAGCAAGCTCATTATACCAACAATCCTCCAACTCCAAACCCTAACACAGTCAAAGTTGATACATCAAACCTCTCAAATGTTAGCATTGAAGTAGCAAAGGAACATATGGAACTTATTAATACCATGGTCAGTGCCTACTGCGGTTTGGTCGCAGGTCAAATTGGAAACATCAATTTTACCAACGAAGACTATCTACAAATTAACCGTGATGAAATGGAGTTGATGGATATAAAGTGGGCATTCGCAAGTGCTGTTAGAAGGGCGAAGGACTTTATGGTTCGAACATGAAGAAGTTCTTTGGAAAGCAAACAAGATACAAAGTACGGTTTTGATAAAGAAGCAGTTACATGCTTCAATTGTGGGGAAAAGGGTCACTTCAAACGTGAGTGCACTCGACCAAGCAGACAAGGCAATCAGAACCCATTCCGTAATCAGACGAGTACTTCAAATGCTAATCAAGACAATCGTGGAAAAGGGATAGTGGCTGTAACCAACACCACTAACCAGAATCAGTCTGGACCATCAAATGAAAGTCGTGCATTAACCGTACAAGCTGATGAAGGGTTTAACTGGTCTTTACAACTTGGGGAAAGTGATCAAGGTAAAGGTGGAACGGCGTGTTATGCTAAGATTATCAATCACATCAAGCACGTTCATAAGGAAGAATTTTCTGATAGTGACGACAGTTCTGGTAATTCCGGGAAATCTGATGAAGAAAGTTCTACTTCGACTTCTGAATCTGATGTGAGCAAAGAAGCAAGTTCTAATCTTGATGACTTATTGAATGAAGCAGAAGATTTGAAATGTCAGAAATCAGTTCTGATCAAGAAGGCTGAGGTGATATCTAAAGAAATGGAGAAGTTCTTTTCTGAAGACGGATCTTTCTCTTATCAGACTGTCTTTATGGCAAATGTCTCAGATTCTACAAGTCAGGTAAAATCTGAAATTCTTATCAACTGTAGAGATTGTGAGTATATGAAAAGTGAATTTGATAGAATAAAGCTTCACTGTGATTCGATTCATATTCATAATCAGAGTTTAGTTGTTGAAATGGCTAAATGCAAAGAAGCGAATATGGCTTTGGTTCGAAATGAAAAAGAACTTAAATCTATGATTGAAATTCAAAAGAAAAATGTTTCCGAAGTGACAAAAACTGTTTATCATAAACAAGTTAGTATAAATGAATACATTAACATTGTTGAGGAAACTAAAAAGGAACTAGCCATTGCCAAATGTGAGCATGATGCAATCAAGCAAAAATTGGAGAGTTACTCTAACTCCCGATTTGTGCTCGATCACATTATTAATGTTCAACAACTAAAGGGAAACAAGAAAGGTGTTGGGTATAAGAAGTGTCCGCCCCCTTTGAGACATGATTATACTTATATGCCTGATGAAGAAGAAATGCCACGGTTTGAATCCAGTGTGCCTCTTGATTATGAGGAAGTAACTATTGGCCTAGGATTCAAATCGGACAATTCTCCAAGTACAAATTCTGAGCAAAAAGAGTCAACATCTACGAAACAAGGTCCTCCAACCATTGAGGACTATGAGTCGTCGGATGATGAATCTGAATCAGATGTGAGTAAACAGGATAAATCACTTGACAAACTTAAAGGAGTAGAAGTTCCAATTGAGAATCATATACTGTGTGATCCTCCTACCCCTGCTGTTAAATCTGTCGTTCAACAAGTGATAAATCCTGTGTTTACTGTTAAAAGTAATATTGTGTTGTACACTTTGGTTGGTGACTCTAAAATCTATTCAGATAATGATTTTCCAATTAAAAATGTCAATCCTTCATTGATTGATAATGTTTTTGAAAATAACACAAGTAAGTTTGTGGGAAAGTCGATTCAGGGAGTTAATGTGACTCAATGTAATCCAATTCCTAAGACTGAAATTAAAAAGAAATTTGGAAATCAGAAATCACCTTCAAAGCAACAACCTATCGCTTTTAAGGGTAAACAAGATCAACGAGCTAAATTGTCAAATGTTTCCAACTCAAAATTTGAAACAAAAGGGGCTCGTTATCAGAAGAAAAACAGCAATGCTAAATTTGTGGAATCGAGGGGTACAGATAAAATTGAGACTTTTGCTAACAAGTCAAACACTGATTTTGTACAAGTCAAAATTTTAAAACGTGATAGTCAAAACAATTACACTCAACATTCAAATGGGTGTGATGAAAAAGCTAGTACCTCGGGTTACACAAGTTCGACATCTGATCGTCGATCCAGTTCTCCTAAGTTTGTTGAAAGGAGAACGTGTTTTAAATGTGGAGAGTTTGGGCACATCATCAAAGATTGTGCTAACACTCCTAAAGCAAAATTTGTTGAAAAAGTATCACCTGAATCGATTCACTCTAAATGTCGTCCTGTTTCACCTAAACATGATAAAAGAACTATTAAAGAACAGGAATCGAAACAACGACATCAAGATGTGAAGAAAATAGAAAAGGCTTTAAAACCTAAGGTCAATTCTGTTCCAAGGGAACCAAGTTCACCTGTAAAACCAGAAATTTCAAAATTTGTTTACAAAACTCAATCTGGTAAACAAAAACAAACTTGGAAACCTAGGAAGAGTGAAGGTTCAGGGGGAGCTGTTTGTTTGGAAAACCATCAACAAATCGAGATCACTATTCGTGATGCTCAGGGACGACCCAAGACCACTTTGGCTTGGGTCCCCATCCTTAACTAATCATTGGATGATATGTGCAGGATGTTCCAGGAGGAACTATTAATAGTCATTGGATTGTTGATAGTGGGGCATCTAGGCACATGACGGGCGACTTACGGCTTCTATATGATGTGAGAAACATTAAAGGAGGCTATGTTGCTTTCGCTGGAGACAAAGGCGATTACATCACTGGAGAGGGAATGATTTCCAATGGTGTGGTATGTTTCGATAAGATCAATTATGTTCGTCAAATTGATCATAATCTTCTCAGTGTGTCGCAAATCTGCGATAAAAAGTTCACCGTGCATTTCGATGATGCCGGTTGTTATGTGCTTAAACCTGGTTTCACAATTCCTGATGAATGGATTCTCTTATCGGCTCCAAGAGTCAATGATCTTTATGTTCTTGATATTAGTCAAGCGATTACGACTTCTGCACAAGTCACATGTTTTGTCTCGAAAGCCACGGAGAAGGAGTCTATATCTTGGCACAGAAGAATGGGACACATTCACTTGAGAAAAATGAACCATTTGGTGAAAAACAATCTTGTGAATGGCGTACCTGTGAGAAGTTTTCATCTACAAGATATCTGTGTTTCGTGCCAAAAAGGGAAACAAACAAAGAAGTCTCACCCTTTGAAGAAAATCAACACTGTTGGCATGCCTCTCGAACGTCTTCATATGGACCTCTTTGGACCTATGAGACACAAAACAACGTTCGGAGATGTGTATTGTTTAGTAGTTACTGATGACTACTCTAGATTTTCTTGGGTAGCTTTTATGGCACACAAGAGTGATACTCCTCAAATCCTCAAGGATCTTCTTACAATGTTGGAAAATCTCTACTCATTGAAAGTTAAGAGGATCAGAAGCGACAATGGAACTGAATTCAAAAACCGGATTATGGACGAGTTCTGTACTTCTAAAGGCATTCTTCATGAATACAGTTCTCCTTACACTCCACAACAAAATGGTGTCGCGGAGAGGAAGAATCGGACGATAATTGAAACTGCAAGAACAATGCTGGTAGAGTCGGCGTTTCCTGTTCAGTTCTGGGCAGAGGCTGTGTCGACTGCTTGCTACACATTAAACCGAGTTCTTACGGTTAAGAGACATGGCAAGACTTGTTTCGAACTTCTACAGAAAAGGAAACCAGATCTTTCAATTCTAGAACCTTTTGGTGGTCCATGCACTATGATTGATCCGGATGGAAAGTTTGGAGCGAAAGCTATCGAGGGTTTCTTCCTTGGATATGCTACACCAAATTTTCGTGTTTGGAATCTGACTACCAAAAAGATTGAACTATGGAGTGAAGTAAGGGTTCAGAGATATACAGATCCTGTTAAAGCTCCAGGTGATCCTTGGATGTTCGATTATGATGGGCTATTCAATTCCTTTGACCTGCCAACTTTTGATGAAGATTCTGCAGCTGCTAGAATGATATTTGATAGTGATAATGCTGTTGAGTCGTCTTTAGTTAGACCTGTTGTTGTTAATTCACAAAGTTCTAATTCGTCTAACAACACGGTTCAAAATGAGGAAGTTGAAAATGCTACCGAATACAATGAGTCATCAGAAGAAGATGAAGAAAATCTGGATGCGACTGAAGGTACTAAATCTCCAGTTGTTCCTGTTCAGGGTATTTCTGTTGATACTCCTCATGTGCAAGTCGATGATACTGCTGAAGGAAATGCATCTACTTCTACGCATATTCCAGGTGTAGAGTTGGTTGTTGATCTTAATATTAACAATTTGAGTGTTAATGCTCGTGTTCCTGAAAATCCTGAAATGAGGATACACGATACCCATCCATAGCAGAATATCATAGGAGATGTCCAACAAGGTGTGCAGACACGTAATCAGCTGAGAAACAACCCGAGTGCTGGTTTGTATTCAGCTATTAGAGAATCTGGTCTACAAAATGATTGGTCTTTCGCGTGTTACGTTTCACAGGAAGAACCAAAATCTTATAAGGAAGCTTTAAAAGATAATTCATGGGTTGAAGCCATGCAGGACGAACTGCAGCAATTTCAAAAGCTTGGTGTTTGGAAGCTTGTTGAAAAACCGGAGAATTACAAGAAAATTGGAACACGATGGGTTTATAAATGCAAGAAAGATGATCGTGGAGTTGTTATTCGCAACAAAGCGAGACTGGTTGTTCAGGGCTTTCGTCAGATTGAAGGCATTGACTACAATGAAGTTTATGCACCTGTTGCACGTCTGGAAGCTATTCGAATCTTCTTAGCTTATGCTTCTTTCAAAGGATTCAAAGTTTACCAGATGGACGTTAAAAGTGCTTTTCTTCATGGTATTGTTCAAGAAGAGGTGCATGTCGAACAACCTCCAGGTTTTGAAGATCCTATTCACCCTGATCGGGTTTGGTTGCTCAACAAAGCTCTTTATGGTCTACATCAAGCACCTAGGGCTTGGTACGCAACCTTATCAAACTATCTTCTGGAGAATGGATTTAGACGAGGTCTTATTGATTGCACACTCTTTATCAAAGAACAAGATGAAGATCTTCTGCTGGTGCAGGTATATGTTGATGATATAATATTTGGGTCTACTAATGACTCTTTGTGCAGGCAATTCGAACGTGTTATGCAAGAAAAGTTCGAAATGAGCGCTATGGGAGAGATGAATTTCTTTTTGGGCCTTCAAGTTCAACAAACAGAGTCTGGGATATTCATCCATCAGACTAAATATGTTGGTGACATTTTGAGCCGATTCCAAATGTCAGATGCAACGCCCATTGGTACCCCACTTCCGCAGAATCACGGGATTACTCCGGATTTGAAGGGAGAAAGCATCAACTCCTCGTACTATCGTGCCATAATCGGATCTCTCATGTATCTTACCGCTTCGAGGCCTGATATCATGTACCCAACATGCTTACTAGCAAGATATCAAGCAAACCCGAAGGCCTCTCATCTGTCAGCTGTCAAAAGGATTCTACGCTATTTGAAGGGATGCCCAGACTTAGGTCTTTGGTACCCTAGGGATGATAGTTTTGAATTAATTGCATACAGTGATTCTGATTTCGGTGGTTGCAAAATCGATGGCAAATCGACAACAGCAGGATGTCAGTTCCTAGGAAATCGCCTGGTAACGTGGCAGTGCAAGAAGCAAACGTGTGTTGCTACATCAACATGTGAAGCAGAATATATTGCTGCCTCGAGTTGTTGCTCCCAAGTTCTTTGGATACAACAACAAATGCGCGACTACGGTTTAGAATTCCTATCTACTCGTATTTTTGTTGATAATAATGCTGCCTTGCAAATCACTAGAAATCCTGTGCAACATTCTAAGACTAAACACATCGACATTAAATATCACTTTATCCGTGACTGTTTTGATAAGAAATTAATCGATGTCGTTCATGTTCCCACTGATCACCAACGTGCCGACCTGTTTACAAAAGCTTTTGATAAATCACGTTTTGATTATCTACTTTTGGTCAATGGCATTAAGGTGATACCCGAGTAAACTTCTTTGGCTGATCGTTTTTGTAAATATTTTCTTTATAAACTTTGAAAATTCAAAAAGATTTTAGTTTTCGTAAACTTTGCGAATTTTAGGGGGAGATATTTCAAGAAAATACAAAAACATTGCAAAAGTTCAAAATCCAAAAAGATGTTTTTACTTTCTGTCGTTTTGTTTGAAAAATTCAAAAATTCAAAAACAATAGAAAAACCAAAAATGAGTTTCTTGGATAAAGGAAAATGATGAAATTAACTGGTGTGGTCGGTCAATGTGCTCAAAATGCAAAATAAAAAGAAAAATGATAAGTATCTCTACTAACGATGTATCGGTAGGCTCACAATCAGACTAAAATGTGCAGGATGATACAAACCTAACAGACTTCAAGTCAGGTGGGAACTGCTCATTGGCATATGGTCTTAGTACCGAAATCTCGTTTGAGAGATTGCCGAGATCTGAAATATTCGGTCTTTATGCTGCTTATCATCTGGGTATCATGGTTGTATCAAACCGTAAAAATAACGGAGACGAAGTCTAAGATCTTCCATGATACTATACATACGTGTACATACTGCATTCGACCTCAATAAGTGATCAACAATCACATGTCCAAACAAAATAAGTGATAAATTATCACAGATTCTTTGCGGGAGTCAAGTTCGTCTCTCTGCTGTACGGAAGTACTGACCTGTTCACGGACTTGCTCCTGTGCCCTCATGCATCTGAAAATCAAGTTCCTCATCAATAAGTGATTTTATCACATAGGACTTGTTTTCAATCAAAATAAGTGAGTCTCTCACATTTTTATACGGTCAAACAGATGATAAACGGTATACTCACCGGTAAGATGAATTCTCGTGCATACCTTGATACGGGAATGTGTCGTGAGTGGATTTACATCGACTTGTAAGTATAATCCTTACCGTTAATCGTATCTCTTAAATTATGATTATGTCTGATCAGTTTGAGCTTATGTGGACCACAATACCGATAATCGAGGTAGTATACTTATCCAGAGCTTTAAACAGAATCAAAATCATGTTGACTAAGACCGTAAGCTGGTATGATTCCTTGTCCTTGAGATTTGCAAAAAGATTGCACTTGTACAGTTGTTTAGTGTTTTTAACAGTTTTCCGCATTTTCATTTAGTTTACCTTGCTTTAAATTTGCTTTTAGTATATTTGTGTAAAGTTCGTTTTTTATTAAGCCGAAGTTGTTGCTTGGTGTTTTCTACCGGAAGCCTGAAACCTTCTTCATAAAAACGTTCTTGCATTTGAAAATTCAAACTGAATGAATTGTGTTCATAATCTGTTTTGACTGCAAAATATTTCCAGCCTGTGTTACTGTTTTGACTGCAAAATATTTCCAGCCTGGGTGTTGTTGTTTTTGAAAAATCTGTTGGTGAAACAGACTCGTCGACGAATCACACTTGTTGACGAATCAAACCTTAGTCGGCGAATCAAATCTGATTCGTCATAACAGACGACGAATCACAGGAGCCCAATTCTGTTTCGTCATGGGCTAAAGTTTAGGCCCAAGTTCAAGCCCAAAGTTCTGTTTCGTCGGGCCCCTTTTCTGTTTCGTCGAATCCTCTGATTCGTCGAGACAAGGCAGTATATAAATAGGTCCCACTTGTTCACTTTTTCAAAACATCACAGTTATCTTCTTCTTCACACAACAAAACACCAAACCTACGGTTACTCTCACAAATCGCTCAAAACATCTGTTTTTAGTCAAAATTTTACAAACTTCAAAGGTAGAAACATGTTCTGATTTACATTCCGAACACTTTGAACCGTCGGGTTTTTCATCCGAAAACCCTCAAAAACCCTTTTGAAATCCTTGTTTTTCTTTGATTAAATATGTTTTGATGATGCATGTTGTTGTGTTTTACCTTCTGATCGTATAGATTTAGGGTTATCAATGTTTGTTTTACTTTGATTTAGATGTGGGTTTTTATCACAAAAACAGGGCTTTGTTGTTGATAATGGTATTATCTGTTTATTCAAAGGTTTTTGTTCGGAAAATCATATATAGGTGTTTCTAAATGGGTTGGGTAAAAAATGTTGTTTGAATGTGTTTATGTTCATATATGATGTGTGTTTAAACCCAATTCGGCGAAACTGAGAAAACCCCCAAATTGACGAATCTGATTTAACCCTAATTCCGGCGAATCACACATTCGACGAATCAGACGACGAATCAAACATGACGAATCAAAATGGAACGAAATAGACTCGACGAATCAAAAAGTCGACGAATCAAACCAGTCAATGGTCAAACCTCTGTTTCGTCGTTCAATGTTCTGTTTCGTCGTTGAGATTCTGTTTCGTCGTCAATGCCTTAGCAATTTTCTGATGTTGCTGTTTGTTCACAGTAGACATGTTTAAATCAGTTATCTGATATGTGAATACATGAAAGTGTATTCATACATGTCTAAATGCTATGTTATATATATTGTGACTTATTCTGGACATTTTCATGTACATATGGCTCCTAAAGCACAGCAAGAAAAGGGAAAACGCAAGAAGGCGATCAAGAAAGAAAACAAAACCGAAGAAGAGATTATGTCAGAAAAACACCATAATCAAGTTGCATATTTGGATCCGGAAGACAAGCTCGTTGAATTTAAAGATATGACGAAGTGGATCAGGGAGTCACGCATCAATTATGCTGTTACATACTCGACACCCGTCTACAAATCTCTCATTAAAGCGTTCTGGGATTCTGCTAATGTCGTTAAAATCGATGGAAAGGAGATTATCAGAGGTCGTGTGAATGATCTATATGTCGTTGTTACTCCGGAGATATTGAATCAAGTTCTTCAATTACAAGATCAACCGAATGCACCTTATTCAATACCAATCATGTGTTCGAGAGGCTGTTTACTAAGGATGAAGTGTATAGGAGATCTTTTCGTCAAACAAATCAACAAAGGTGATCTTCCATTAAGATACAAGTTTTTATTACATGTTCTTATTCAGTGTCTCAGCAATAGACGATCTGGATATGATATGGCGGGAGATGATCTTGTTGGGTTCATGGTTGCTTTGGTGTTAAACAAACCGTTTAGCATCTCGAAGTACATTTTTAGCAACATGAAAGAGAACATGACAAGGACTGGTAGTAGAACCACAGGGAACAAGTTTTGGATGTATCCACGGTTTCTGCAAATGATAATGAATGTTCAGCATCCAGACCTTCCTAAAGCTGAAGATGATCTTTTGAAAATCGAGGCGATGAATTTCAACTCGTTAAGGCTAATCAAGACTATGGCGGCCAAGAGATACAAAGAAAGTGTTCCTCCAAGGAAGCTTTTTGGCGCTCTAGTGAATCGTGATTATGTTGCTCCTGCAAACGACAAATGGCGTCATGAAGATAGCCAATCAGACAATGAAGAACCTGAGTTGGAAAGGTTAAGGATAGAAAAATTTGGTCCTGACCCAGTTGATTCAGATGAATCTGGTAGTGATGATGATGAAAGTGGTGGAGATAGTGATGCAGGTGATGCAGGTGTTGTTAGTACTGCTGTTGGTACATCAAGTACAGTTGCTATTGGTACATCAAGTAAGGGTGCTGTTTCTGGTACATCAGATAGTAGTTCATCAGCAAGTGGTGATGATGGAACTGATTCGAGTTCTAGTGATCATTTAGTTGAACCTGGTTATGAAATGTATATTGATATACGTGGAGTAAGAAGGTACAGAAAGATTAGAACAGAGGATGATCCAGAGTATGTTCCAGAAGATCCTGAAGGTGAAAGGAGAACAAAAAGAAGAGCAGAGAAAGCTGTTGAAGTACAAAAGAAGAAACCTAGGAGATATCTGAGTACTTATACTCGGAAATCTGTGCCTCAGGAGTCTTCATCTATTGCTCAGGAGCCTGTTCAATCTATTCCTCAGGAGCCAGTGCAAGAAATTCCTACTGTAGTTACTTCAGTTCAAGAAACTCCAGTTGCTCCAGTTGTTACACCAGTTGCTGTTACTTCATCTGTTGTTCCTCAGGAAGTTCCTGAAAGATCTATGGCTTCAGCTATCAGGGCAACTACTTCTGAAATCAGTGCTGAACGTCATAGGACATTTGCTGGATTTTCTCAAGATAAAAAGATCAACTATCTGTTTTCTACACTTGAAGCGGCTGCTGATCGTCTTCAAAGGCAATCTCATTTTGGAAATCTCACGAAGCATGACCAACTTAAACAATCTGTAGAGATTAACAAGTTAAAGTCAATGGTTGGTCAACAGCAAACAGTTATAGAGCGACAACAAGGTGAAATTGATGCGCTTAAAGCTGAAAATGCTCGCTTGAAGGCTATTGATGAAGAGAAAGAGAGAAGGCTTGCCATTCTGTGGGACTATCATTGTAAACAACAAGAGGTGTTAAAGAAAAAGGATGATGATACAGAAGATCAAGGAAATCCGGATACCTCTGGTACATCACAGAAACAGCCAACCACACTTATTTCTGAAGTTGTTACAGTTCAACCTACCGTTGTTGAATCATCTCAGGGAACATCTACTGAAAAAGTACAACAGATAGAAGGTACTTCTTCTATATTTAGCAGTGCTGATATTGCTCTACAAGCTGTTCATCCATTTACAGGAGAGTTGCTTGAAGAAGGGGAGTTAATAGAAGATCTTTCTCCGGAGCAATTAAGTATTTTACAATCTATGAGAGAAGTAGATGATGCTGAGATAGACAAAATGTCTACTGAAACTGATACAACGAATGTTGAAGAGATTGATGAAATTGTGGTTGAAGGTGAAGCTCAAAAGTCGACCTATGTCAGAGAAGATGGTACTGAATTTGCATCATTTGATGAAAATTGGATGAAAGAAAACATTGATGACATAGACGAGCACTTGAAGAATCGGAATTCATCTGAAAAAGACACAAATGCTTTTGCTGAATGGAGAAAACAGTTTTTATCCAAAGTGTCCAAGTCGTTACCTGAAAAAGCTCAAGTAGACTATCTGCAATTTGAAAAGAAGCCTAGTGGAAGGATCTTATGCTGGATGTTTGTTCAAGATATTCACTGCATTGCTATTAAACGTGAATTTGGAATTCTTTATTTCAATTCACTACTGAGCATTCTTTCCTTACCATTCTATGATGTCTCTGCGTTGACAAGGCTTAAGCTTATCAATCGTGAAAAATACGATGGTGCTACGTTGTTTGAACGTCTGGTGAAAGTAAACAAGAAGTCAGGCTGGAAGGATGAATCCTATAAGCCACAATTTCCTGTTTATCAACCGATCAAGTTTACTCTTGATCCGGACACCAACACTTGCAGATATAAACTTGTTTATCAGCCACCGAGGGTAGTAGATAAAATCCCATTGATGCCTATGAAGCAGGATTTTCTGGAAGACATGGCATTGTGGTGCTACGACTCGGATACTCATGAAGCTGTTATCGTGTTTAGAGATGGTCGTGCTAACTACAGAATGTTGGATCCGATGTGGATCGTAAACATGTCTGAAGCTGATATTGGAAGATTATATCGTCATGATATTTTCTATGAAGACCAAGATGCACGCCAAGCGTTAAAGTTTCAGCGAGTAGCTTGTTTTTGCTACTACAGGGGTATTCATTCGGGCAGTACGTGGTCCGAACAACACTGATGGAAGATTAGAAGACCAAAGACGAGTAACAGACAAGGGGGAGTTTGTTGATGCATTTTTTTAGTGTCTGTAACTAGTCTTGTTTAATGATGTATTTTGAATGGTCTTTTATTAATTATCGAGTCTGTATGTTATGTTGACCAAGTCAGATATCCTCCTATCTACTTGTGTACAACTTATTTGTCTCTTTTGGTATGTAATGTATTATGAACAATGCATGTTGCATTAAAGGGTAGTTTTGTCATTACTATGTTTATATGTTGCTGATTGTTGCTGTCTGATAACAGGAACAAACACAACAGTTGCAGTCCTCGACGAAACAGACTTCTGTTTCGTCGGAACACTTCATGGCGAAACAGGCCAATGATCAAACTTCTGTTTCGTTGAAGGTCATGACGAATCAGACCTTGATTCGTCATGAACTGACGAATCAGACCTTGATTCGTCATGTATTGGGCTGTTCCAGGCCCAATGTCTGGCCCATGTTCAGATTCGTCAAACACTTCTTGTGTTTCGTCGACATCAGTGGCCAGGGACTATATAAGCAACACTTTGTGTTCATTTGAACTCAGAGAGATAAGAAACAGACCTAGTAACAAAACTCTGCCAAAATTTAGTCTGAACTGTGTTTGTATCAGTTGTAATAGGTTCTTATCCCATTAATCAATCGAGTGTGTATCATTGATTAATCCGTTGTTATTTATTGCTATACATGTTTGATTTGGCATAGTTACGTGGATTCCGCACACGTAACCGTGTTTACTATAAACAAGTGATTCGGTTCGTAATCGATCCTCAGATTTCGGGACCTACAATATATGCGGATTAGACACCAAAAAAACACTCAACAAATGGCTACAATTAAAGGAATGTGTTTAGTGACGGCATCAGATTCCTAATTGATGGAGAAAGGTCTGGTGGCAAAAAATGCTGCTTCTAAGAGGTTGTCAAGTGTTTTCGCTCTACGATTCCATTCATGGGTAGTTGGTTTGGACCTTGTTCCTGTAACTCGAATCCTAGCCCAGTGTATCCCATTTTAATTTTACACCATTGTGAACCTTATGCCTTTTTTACTCTCAGATTGAGGTTCTCGGCATTGAAAAATCTTCATAAACTAAATCACACATGTATATGTTGACATTTAAGAGATATATACAGTCAAGAAAGTCATGGGCAATGGTGTTATATATACGGATTAGACACCAAAACAAACACTCAACAAATGGCTACAATTTAAGGAATGTGTTTAGTGACGGCATCAGATTCCTAATTGATGGAGAAAGGTCTGGTGGCAAGAAAAGCTGCTTCTAGGAGGTTATCAAGTGTTTTCGCTCTACGATTCCATTCTTGGGTGGTTGGTTTGGCCCTTGTTCCTGTAACTCGAATCCTAGCCCAGTATATCCCATTTTAATTTTACACCATTGTGAACCTTACGCCTTTTTTACTCTCTGATCGAGGTTCTCGGCATTGAAAAATCTTCATAAACTAAATCACACATGTATATGTTGACATTTAAGAGATATACAGTCAAGAAAATCAAGGGCAATGGTGTTATATATGCGGATTGGTCACAAAAAAAAACACTCAACAAATGGCTACAATTAAAGGAATGTGTTTAGTGACGGCATCAGATTCCTAATTGATGGAGAAACGTCTGGTGGCAAGAAAAGCTGCTTATAGGAGGTTGTCAAGTGTTTTCACTCGACGATTCCATTCTTGGGTGGTTGGTTTAGCCCTTGTTCCTGTAACTCGAATCCTATCCCGGTATATCCCATTTTAATTTTACACCATTGTGAACCTTACGCCTTTTTTACTCTCTGATCGAGTTTCTCGGCATTGAAAAATCTTCGTAAACTAAATCACACATGTATATGTTGACATTTAATAGATATACAGTCAAGAAAATCATGGCCAATGGTGTTATATATGCGGATTAGACACAAAAAAAAAAACACTCAACAAATGGCTACAATTTAAGGAATGTGTTTAGTGATGACATCAGATTCCAAATTGATGGAGAAAGGTCTGGTGGCAAGAAAAGCTGCTTCTAGGATGTTGTCAAGTGTTTTCGCTCTACTATTCCATTCTTGGGTGGTTGGTTTGGTCCTTGTTCCTGTAACTCGAATCCTAGCCCAGTATATCCCATTTTAATTTTACACCATTGTGAACCTTACGCCTTTTTTACTCTCTGATCGAGGTTCTCGGCATTGAAAAATCTTCGTAAACTAAATCACACGTGTACATGTTGACATTTAAGAGATATACAATCAAGAAAATCAAGGGCAATGGTGATATATATGCGGATTAGACACAAAAAAAAACACTCAACAAATGGCTACAATTTAAGGAATGTGTTTAGTGACGGCATCAGATTCCTAATTGATGGAGAAAGGTCTGGTGGCAAGAAAAGCTGCTTCTAGGAAGTTGTCAAGTGTTTTCGCTCGACGATTCCATTCTTGGCTGGTTTGTTTGGCCCTTGTTCCTGTAGCTCGAATCCTAGCCCAGTATATCCCATTTGAATGTTACACAATTGTGAAACTTACGCCTTTTTTACTCTCTGATCGAGGTTCTCGGCATTGAAAAATCTTCGTAAACTAAATCACACGTGTATATGTTGACATTTAAGAGATATACAGTCAAGAAAATCAAGGGCAATGGTGATATATATGCGGGTTAGACACAAAAAAAACACTCAAGAAATGGCTACAATTTATGGAATGTGTTTAGTGACGGCATCAGATTCCTAATTGATGGAGAAATGTATGGTGGCAAGAAAAGCTGCTTCTAGGAGGTTGTAAAGTGTTTTCGCTCTTCGATTCCATTCTTGGGTGGTTGGTTTGGCCCTTTTTCCTGTAGCTCGAATCCTAGCCCAGTATATCCCATTTTAATTTTACACCATTGTGAACCTTACGCCTTTTTTACTCTCTGATCGAGTTTCTTGGCATTCAAAAATCATCAGAAACTAAATCACACATGTATATATTGACATTTAAGAGATATATAGTTAAGAAAATCAAGGGCAATGGTGTTATATATGCGGATTAGACACCAAAAAAAACACTCAACAAATGGCTACAATTTAAGGAATGTGTTTAGTGACGGCATCAGATTCCTAATTGATGGAGAAAGGTCTGGTGGCAAGAAAAGCTGCTTCTAGGATGTTGTCAAGTGTTTTCGCTCTACTATTCCATTCTTGGGTGGTTGGTTTGGTCCTTGTTCCTGTAACTCGAATCCTAGCCCAGTATATCCCATTTTAATTTTACACCATTGTGATCCTTACGCCTTTTTTACTCTCTGATCGAGGTTCTCGGCATTGAAAAATCTTCGTAAACCAAATCACACGTGTATATGTTGACATTTAAGAGGTATACAGTCAAGAAAATCAAGGGCAATGGTGATATATATGCGGATTAGACACAAAAAAACACTCAACAAATGCCTACAATTTAAGGAATGTGTTTAGTGACGGCATCGGATTCCTAATTGATGGAGAAAGGTCTGGTGGCAAGAAAAGCTGCTTCTAGGAAGTTGTCAAGTGTTTTCGCTCGACGATTCCATTCTTGGGTGGTTTGTTTGGCCCTTGTTCCTGTAGCTCGAATCCTAGCCCAGTATATCCCATTTGAATGTTACACAATTGTGAAACTTACGCCTTTTTTACTCTCTGATCGAGGTTCTCGGCATTGAAAAATCTTCGTAAACTAAATCACACGTGTATATGTTGACATTTAAGAGATATACAGTCAAGAAAATCAAGGGCAATGGTGATATATATGCGGATTAGACACAAAAAAAAACACTCAACAAATGGCTACAATTTATGGAATGTGTTTAGAGACGGCATCAGATTCCTAATTGATGGAGAAATGTCTGGTGGCAAGAAAAGCTGCTTCTAGGAGGTTGTAAAGTGTTTTCGCTCTACGATTCCATTCTTGGGTGGTTGGTTTGGCCCTTTTTCCTGTAACTCGAATCCTTGCCCAGTATATCCCATTTTAATTTTACACCATTGTGAACCTTACGCCTTTTTTACTCTCTGATCGAGTTTCTCGGCATTGAAAAATCTTCATAAACTAAATCACACATGTATATATTGACATTTAAGAGATATAAAGTTAAGAAAATCAAGGGCAATGGTGTTATATATGCGGATTAGACACCAAAAAAAACACTCAACAAATGGCTACAATTAAAGGAATGTGTTTAGTGACGGCATCAGATTCCTAATTGATGGAGAAAGGTCAGGTGGCAAGAAAAGCTGCTTCTAGGAGGTTATCAAGTGTTTTCGCTCTACGATTCCATTCTTGGGTGGTTGGTTTGGCCCTTGTTCCTGTAACTCAAATCCTAGCCCAGTATATCCCATTTTAATTTTACACCATTGTGAACCTTACGCCTTTTTTACTCTCTGATCGAGGTTCTCGGCATTGAAAAATCTTCGTAAACTAAATCACACGTGTATATGTTGACATTTAAGAGATATACAGTCAAAAAAATCAAGCGCAATGGTGATATATATGCGGATTAGACGCAAAAAAAAACACTCAACAAATGGCTACAATTTAAGGAATGTGTTTAGTGACGGCATCAGATTCCTAATTGATGGAGAAAGGTCTGGTGGAAAGAAAAGCTGCTTCTTGGAGGTTGTCAAGTGTTTTCGCTCGAAGATTCCATTCTTGGGTGGTTGGTTTGGCCCTTGTTCCTGTAACTCGAATACTAGGCCGGTATATCCCATTTTAATTTTACACCATTGTGAACCTTACGCCTTTTTTACTCTCTGATCGACGTTCTCGGCATTGAAAAATCTTCATAAACTAAATCACACATGTATATGTTGACATTTAAGAGATATATAGTTAAGAAAATCAAGGGCAATGGTGTTATATATGCGGATTATACACAAAAAAAACACTCAACAAATGGCTACAATTAAAGGAATGTGTTTAGTGACGGCATCAGATTCCTAATTGATGGAGAAAGGTCTGGTGGCAAGAAAAGCTGCTTCTAGGAGGTTATCAAGTGTTTTCGCTCTACGATTCCATTCTTGGGAGGTTGGTTTGGCCCTTGTTCCTGTAACTCGAATCCTAGGCCAGTATATCCCATTTTAATTTTACACCATTGTGAACCTTACGCCTTTTTTACTCTCTGATCGAGGTTCTCGGCATTGAAAAATCTTCATAAACTAAATCACACGTGTATATGTTGACATTTAAGAGATATACGGTTAAGAAAATCAAGGGCAATGGTGATATATATGCGGATTAGACACAAAAAAAAACACTCAACAAATGGCTACAATTTAAGGAATGTGTTTAGTGACGGCATCAGATTCCTAATTGATGGAGAAAGGTCTGGTGGAAAGAAAAGCTGCTTCTAGGAGGTTGTCAAGTGTTTTCGCTCGAAGATTCCATTCTTGGGTGGTTGGTTTGGCCCTTGTTCCTGTAACTCGAATACTAGCCCGGTATATCCCATTTTAATTTTACACCATTGTGAACCTTACGCCTTTTTTACTCTCTGATCGACGTTCTCGGCATTGAAAAATCTTCGTAATTTAAATCACACGTGTATATGTTGACATTTAAGAGATATGCAGTCAAGAAAATCAAGGGCAATGGTGATATATATGCGGATTAGACACCAAAAAAAACACTCAACAAATGGCTACATTTTAAGGAATGCGTTTAGTGACGGCATCAGATTCCTAATTGAAGGAGACAGGTCTGGTGGCAATAAAAGCTGCTTCTAGGAGGTTGTCAAGTGTTTTCGCACGACGATTCCATTCTTGGGTGGTTGGTTTGGCCCTTTTTCATGTAACTCGAATCCTAGCCCAGTATATCCCATTTTAATTTTACACCATTGTGAACCTTACGCCTTTTTTACTCTCTGATCGAGTTTCTCGGCATTGAAAAATCTTCATAAACTAAATCACACATGTATATGTTGACATTTAAGAGATATATAGTTAAGAAAATCAAGGGCAATGGTGTTATATATGCGGATTAGACACCAAAAAAAACACTCAACAAATGGCTACAATTAAAGGAATGTGTTTAGTGACGGCATCAGATTCCTAATTGATGGGGAAAGGTCTGGTGGCAAGAAAAGCTGCTTCTAGGAGGTTATCATGTGTTTTCGCTCTACGATTCCATTCTTGGGTGGTTGGTTTGGCCCTTGTTCCTGTAACTCGAATCCTAGCCCAGTATATCCCATTTTAATTTTACACCGTTGTGAACCTTACGCCTTTTTTACTCTCTGATCGAGGTTCTCGGCATTGAAAAATCTTCGTAAACTAAATCACACGTGTATATGTTGACATTTAAGAGATATACGGTTAAGAAAATCAAGGGCAATGGTGATATATATGCGGATTAGACACAAAAAAAAATAAACACTCAACAAATAGCTATAATTTAAGGAATGTGTTTAGTGACGGCATCAGATTCCTAATTGATAGAGAAAGGTCTGGTGGCAAGAAAAGCTGCTTCTAGGAGGTTGTCAAGTGTTTTGGCTCGACGCTTCCATTCTTGGGTGGTTGGTCTGGCCCTTGTTCCTGTCACTCGAATACTATCCCGGTATATCACATTTTAATTTTACAACATTGTGAACCTTACGCCTTTTTTACTCTCTGATCGAGGTTCTCGGCATTGAAAACTCTTCGTAATCTAAATCACACGTGTAGATATTGACATTTAAGAGATATACAGTCAAGAAAATCAAGGGCAATGGTGATATATATGCGGATTAGACACCAAAAAAAACACTCAACAAATGGCTACAATTTAAGGAATGTGTTTAGTGACGGCATCAGATTCCTAATAGATGGATAAAGGTCTGGAGGCAAGAAAAGCTGCTTCTAGGAGGTTGTCAAGTGTTTTCTCCCGACGATTCCATTCTTGGGTGGTTGGTTTGGCCCTCGTTCCTGTAGCTCGAATCCTAGCCCGGTATATCCCATTCTAATTTTACACCATTGTGAACCTTACGCCTTTTTTACTCTCTGATCGAGGTTCTCGGCATTGAAAAATCTTCGTAAACTAAATCACACGTGTATATGTTGACATTTAAGAGATATACTGTCAAGAAAATTAGGGGCAGTGGTGATATATATGCGGATTAGACACCAAAAAAACACTCAACAAATGGCTACAATTTAAGGAATGTGTTTAGTGACGGCATCAGATTCCTAATTGATGGAGAAAGGTCTGGTGGCAAGAAAAGCTGCTTCTAGGAGGTTGTCAAGTGTTTTCGCTCGACGATTCCATTCTTGGGTGGTTGGTTAAGCCCTTGTTCCTGTCACTTGAATACTATCCCGGTATATCACATTTTAATTTTACAACATTGTGAACCTTACGCCTTTTTTACTCTCTGATCGAGGTTCTCGGCATTGAAAATTCTTCGTAATCTAAATCACACGTGTAGATATTGACATTTAAGAGATATACAGTCAAGAAAATCAAGGGCAATGGTGAAATATATGCGGATTAGACACAAAAAAAAACACTCAACAAATGGCTACAATTTAAGGAATGTGTTTAGTGACGGCATCAGATTCCTAATTGATGGAGAAAGGTCTGGAGGCAAGAAAAGCTGCTTCTAGGAGGTTGTCAAGTGTTTTCTCTCGACGATTCCATTCTTGGGTGGTTGGTTTGGCCCATGTTCCTGTTGCTCGAATCCTAGCCCGGTATATCCCATTCTAATTTTACACCATTGTGAACCTTACGCCTTTTTTACTCTCTGATTGAGTTTCTCGGCATTGAAAAATCTTCGTAAACTAAATCACACGTGTATATGTTGACATTTAAGAGATATACTGTCAAGAAAATTAGGGGCAGTGGTGATATATATGCGGATTAGACACCAAAAAAAACACTCAACAAATGGCTACAATTTAAGGAATGTGTTTAGTGACGTCATCAGATTCCTAATTGATGGAGAAAGGTCTGGTGGCAAGAAAAGCTGCTTCTAGGAGGTCGTCAAGTGTTTTTTGCACGATGATTCCAATCTTGGGTGGGTGGTTTGGCCCTTGTTCCTGTAACTTGAATCCTAGCCCGGTATATCCCATTTTAATTTTACACCATTGTCAACCTTATGCCTTTTTTACTCTCTTATCGAGGTTCTCGGCATTGAAAAATCTTCAAAAACTAAATCACACATGTATATGTTGACATTTAAGAGATACACAGTCAAGAAAATCAAGGGCAATGGAGTTATATATGAGGATTAGACACCAAAAAAACACTCAACAAATGGCTACAGTTTAAGGAATGTGTTTAGTGACGGCATCAGATTCCTAACTGATGGAGAAAGGTCTGGTGGCAAGAAAAGCTGCTTCTAGGAGGTTGTCAAGTGTTTTCGCTCTACGATTCCATTCTTGGGTGGTTGGTTAGGCCCTTGTTCCTGTAACTCGAATCCTAGCCCAGTATATCCCATTTTAATTTTACACCATTGTGAACCTTATGCCTTTTTTACTCTCTGATCGAGGTTCTCGGCATTGAAAAATCTTCGTAAACTAAATCACACGTGTATATGTTGACATTTAAGAGATATACAGTCAAGAAAATCAAGGACAATGGTGATATATATGCGGATTAGGCACCAAAAAAAATACTCAACAAACGGCTACAATTTAAGGAATGTGTTTAGTGACGGCATCAGATTCCTAATTGATAGAGAAAGGTCTGGTGGCAAGAAAAGCTGCTTCTAGAAGGTTGTCAAGTGTTTTCACTCAACGATTCCATTCTTGGGTGGTTGGTTTGGCCCTTGTTCCTGTAACTCGAATACTAGCCCGGTATATCCCATTTTAATTTTACACCATTGTGAACCTTATGCATTTTTTACTCTCTGATCGAGGTTCTCGGCATTGAAAAATCTTCGTAAACTAAATCACACGTGTATATGTTGACATTTAAGAGATATACAGTCAAGAAAATCAAGGGCAATGGTGATATATATGCGGATTAGACACAAAAAAAAACACTCAACAAATGGCTACAATTTAAGGAATATGTTTAGTGACGGTATCAGATTCTAATTGATGGAGCAAGGTCTGGTCGCGAGAAAAGCTGCTTCTAGGAGTTTGTCAAGTGTTTTCGCTAGACGATTCCATTCTTGGGTGGTTAGTTTTGGCGCTTGTTCCTGTAACTCAAATCCTAGCCCGATATATCCCATTTTAATCTTACACCATTGTGAACCTTACGCCTTTTTTACTCTCTGATCGAGGTTCTCGGCATTGAAAAATCTTCGTAAACTAAATCTCACGTGTATATGTTGACATTTAAGAGATATACAGTCAAGAAAATCATGGGAAATGGTGATATATATGCGGATTAGACACCAAAAAAAAAAAACACTCAACAAACGGCAACAATTTAAGGAATGTGTTTAGTGACGGCATCAGATTCCTAATTGTTGGAGAAAGGTCTGGTGGCAAGAAAAGCTGCTTCTAGGTAGTTGTCAAGTGTTTTCGCTCGATGATTCCATTCTTGGGTGGTTGGTTTAGCCCATATTCCTGTAACTTGAATTCTAGCCCGGTATATCCCATATTAATCTTACACCATTGTGAACCTTACCCCTATTTTACTCTTTGATCGAGGTTCTCGGCATTGAAAAATCTTCGTATACTAAATCACACGTGTATATGTTGACATTTAAGAGATATACAGTCAAGAAAATCAAGTGAAATGGTGATATAAATGCGGATTAGACACCAAAAAAAAACACTCAACAAATGGCTACAATTTAAGGAATGTGTTTTGTGACGGCATCAGATTCCTAATTGATGGAGAAAGGTCTGGTGGCAAGAAAAGCTGCTTCTAGGAGGTTGTCAAGTGTTTTCGCTCGACGATTCAATTCTTGGGTGGTTGGTTTGGCCCTTGTTACTGTAACTCGAATCCTAACCCGGTATATCCCATTTTAATCATACACCATTGTGAACCTTACGCCTTTTTTACTCCCTGATCGTGGTTCTCGGCATTGAAAAATCTTCGTAAACCAAATCACACGTGTATATGTTGTTGACATTTAAGAGATATACAGTCAAGAAAATCAAGGGCAATGGTGCTATATATGCGGATTATTCACCAAAAAAACACTCAACAAATGGCTACAATTTAAGGAATGGGTTTAGTGAAGGCATCAGATTCCTAATTGATGGAGAAAGGTCTGGTGGCAAGGAAAGCTGCTTCTAGGAGGTTGTCGAGTGTTTTCGCTCGACGATTCCATTCTTGGGTGGTTGGTTTGGCCCTTGTTCCTGTAACACGAATCCTAGCCCGGTATATCCCATTTTAATCTTACACCATTGTGAACCTTACGCCTTTTTTACTCTCTGATCGAGGATCTCGGCATTGAAAAATCTTCGTAAACTAAATCACACGTGTATATGTTGATATTTAAGAGATATAGAGTCAAGAAAATCAAGGGCAATGGTGATATATATGCGGATTAGACACGAAAAAAAACACTCAACAAATGGTTACAATTTAAGGAATGTGTTTAGTGACGGCATCAGATTCCTTATTGATGGAGAATGGTCTAGTGGAAAGAAAAGCTGCTTCTAGGAGGTTGTCAAGTGTTTTCCCTCCACGATTCCATTCTTGGGTGGTTAGTTTGGCCCTTGTTCCTTTAACTCGAATCCTAACCCGGTATATCCCATTTTAATCATACACCACTGTGAACCTTACGCCTTTTTTACTCTCTGATCGTGGTTCTCGGCATTGAAAAATCTTCGTAAACTAAATCACACGTGTATATGTTGTTGACATTTAAGAGATATACAGTCAAGAAAATCAAGGGCAATGGTTATATATATTCGGATTAGTCACCCAAAAAACACTCAACAAATGGCTACAATTTAAGGAATGTGTTTAGTGAAGGCATCAGATTCCTAATTGATGGAGAAAGGTCTGGTGGCAAGAAAAGCTGCTTTTAGGAGGTTGTCAAGTGTTTTCGCTCGACGATTCCATTCTTGGGTGGTTGGTTTGGCCCTTGTTCCTGTAACACGAATCCTATCCCGGTATATCCCTTTTTAATTTTACACCATTGTGAACCTTACGCCTTATTTACTCTCTGATCGAGGTTCTCGACATTGAAAAATCTTCGTAAACTAAATCTCACGTGTATATGTTGACATTTAAGAGATATACAGTCAAGAAAATCAAGGGCAATGGTGATATATATGCGGATTAGACACCAAAAAAAAACACTCAACAAACGGCAACAATTTAAGGAATGTGTTTAGTGACGGCATCAGATTCCTAATTGTTGGAGAAAGGTCTGGTGGCAAGAAAAGCTGCTTCTAGGTGGTTGTCAAGTGTTTTCGCTCGATGATTCCATTCTTGGGTGGTTGGTTTAGCCCTTATTCCAGTAACTTGAATTCTAGCCCGGTATATCCCATATTAATCTTACACCATTGTGAACCTTACCCCTATTTTACTCTCTGATCGAGGTTCTCGGCATTGAAAAATCTTCGTATACTAAATCACACGTGTATATGTTGACATTTAAGAGATATACAGTCAAGAAAATCAAGGGAAATGGTGATATAAATGCGGATTAGACACCAAAAAAAAACACTCAACAAATTGCTACAATTTAAGGAATGTGTTTTGTGACGGCATCAGATTCCTAATTGATGGAGAAAGGTCTGGTGGCAAGAAAAGCTGCTTCTAGGAGGTTGTCAAGTGTTTTCGCTCGACGATTCAATTCTTGGGTGGTTGGTTTGGCCCTTGTTACTGTAACTCGAATCCTAACCCGGTATATCCCATTTTAATCATACACCATTGTGAACCTTACGCCTTTTTTACTCTCTGATCGTGGTTCTCGGCATTGAAAAATCTTCGTAAACCAAATCACACGTGTATATGTTGTTGACATTTAAGAGATATACAGTCAAGAAAATCAAGGGCAATGGTGCTATATATGCGGATTATTCACCAAAAAAACACTCAACAAATGGCTACAATTTAAGGAATGGGTTTAGTGAAGGCATCAGATTCCTAATTGATGGAGAAAGGTCTGGTGGGAAGAAAAGCTGCTTCTAGGAGGTTGTCAAGTGTTTTCGCTCGACGATTCCATTCTTGGGTGGTTGGTTTGGCCCTTGTTCCTGTAACACGAATCCTAGCCCGGTATATCCCATTTTAATCTTACACCATTGTGAACCTTACGCCTTTTTTACTCTCTGATCGAGGATCTCGGCATTGAAAAATCTTCGTAAACTAAATCACACGTGTATATGTTGATATTTAAGAGATATAGAGTCAAGAAAATCAAGGGCAATGGTGATATATATGCGGATTAGACACGAAAAAAAAAACACTCAACAAATGGTTACAATTTAAGGAATGTGTTTAGTGACGGCATCAGATTCCTTATTGATGGAGAATGGTCTAGTGGTAAGAAAAGCTGCTTCTAGGAGGTTGTCAAGTGTTTTCCCTCCACGATTCCATTCTTGGGTGGTTAGTTTGGCCCTTGTTCCTGTAACTCGAATCCTAACCCGGTATATCCCATTTTAATCATACACCATTGTGAACCTTACGCCTTTTTTACTCTCTGATCGTGGTTCTCGGCATTGAAAAATCTTCGTAAACTAAATCACACGTGTATATGTTGTTGACATTTAAGAGATATACAGTCAAGAAAATCAAGGGCAATGGTGCTATATATGCGGATTAGTCACCCAAAAAACACTCAACAAATGGCTACAATTTAAGGAATGTGTTTAGGGAAGGCATCAGATTCCTAATTGATGGAGAAAGGTCTGGTGGCAAGAAAAGCTGCTTCTAGGAGGTTGTCAAGTGTTTTCGCTCGACGATTCCATTCTTGGGTGGTTGGTTTGGCCCTTGTTCCTGTAACACGAATCCTATCCCGGTATATCCCTTTTTAATTTTACACCATTGTGAACCTTACGCCTTATTTACTCTCTGATCGAGGTTCTCGGCATTGAAAAATCTTCGTAAACTAAATCACACGTGTATATGTTGACATTTAAGAGATATACAGTCAAGAAAATCAAGGGCAATGGTGATATATATATGCGGATTAGACACAAAAAAAAAACACTCAACAAATGGCTACAATTTAAGGAATGTGTTTAGTCGCGGCATCAGATTCCTAATTGATAGAGAAAGGTCTGGTGGCAAGAAAAGCTACTTCTAGAAGTTTGTCAAGTGTTTTCGCTCGACGATTCCATTCTTGGGTGGTTGGTTTGGCCCTTGTTCCTGTAACTCGAATCCAAGCCAGGTATATCCCATTTTAATTTTACACCATTGTGAACCTTACGCCTTTTTTACTCTCTGATCGAGGTTCTCGGCATTGAAAAATCTTCGTAAACTAAATCTCACGTGTATATGTTGACATTTAAGAGATATACAGTCAAGAAAATCAAGGGCAATGGTGATATATATGCGGATTAGACAACAAAAAAAAACACTCAACAAACGGCAACAATTTAAGGAATGTGTTTAGTGACGGCATCAGATTCCTAATTGATGGAGAAAGGTCTGGTGCCAAGAAAAGCTGCTTCTAGGAGGTTGTCAAGTATTTTCGCTCGACGATTCCATTCTTGGGTGGTTGGTTTGGCCCTTGTTCCTGTAACACGAATCCTAGCCCGGTATATCCCATTTTAATCATACACCATTGTGAACCTTACGCCTTTTTTACTCTCTGATCGTGGTTCTCGGCATTGAAAAATCTTCGTAAACTAAATCACACGTGTATATGTTGTTGACATTTAAGAGATATACAGTCAAGAAAATCAAGGGCAATGTGCTATATATGCGGATTAGTCACCAAAAAAACACTCAACAAATGGCTACAATTTAAGGAATGTGTTTAGTGAAGGCATCAGATTCCTAATTGATGGAGAAAGGTCTGGTGGCAAGAAAAGCTGCTTCTAGGAGGTTGTCAAGTGTTTTCGCTCGACGATTCCATTCTTGGGTGGTTGGTTTGGCCCTTGTTCCTGTAACACGAATCCTAGCCCGGTATATCCCTTTTTAATTTTACACCATTGTGAACCTTACGCCTTATTTACTCTCTGATCGAGGTTCTCGGCATTGAAAAATCTTCGTAAACTAAATCACACGTGTATATGTTGACATTTAAGAGATATACAGTCAAGAAAATCAAGGGCAATGGTGATATATATATGCGGATTAGACACCAAAAAAAAACACTCAACAAATGGCTACAATTTAAGGAATGTGTTTAGTCACGGCATCAGATTCCTAATTGATAGAGAAAGGTCTGGTGGCAAGAAAAGCTGCTTCTAGGAGTTTGTCAAATGTTTTCGCTCGACGATTCCATTCTTGGGTGGTTGGTTTGGCCCTTGTTCCTGTAACTCGAATCCTAGCCAGGTATATCCCATTTTAATTTTACACCATTGTGAACCTTACGCCTTTTTTATTCTCTGATCGAGGTTCTCGGCATTGAAAAATCTTCGTAAACTAAATCTCACGTGTATATGTTGACATTTAAGAGATATACAGTCAAGAAAATCAAGGGCAATGGTGATATATATGCGGATTAGACAACAAAAAAAAAACACTCAACAAACGGCAACAATTTAAGGAATGTGTTTAGTGACGGCATCAGATTCCTAATTGATGGAGAAAGGTCTGGTGGCAAGAAAAGCTGCTTCTAGGTGGTTGTCAAGTGTTTTCGCTCGATGATTCCATTCTTGGGTGGTTGGTTTAGCCCTTATTCTTGTAACTTGAATTCTAGCCCGGTATATCCCATATTAATCTTACACCATTGTGAACCTTACCCCTATTTTACTCTCTGATCGAGGTTCTCGGCATTGAAAAATCTTCGTATACTAAATCACACGTGTATATGTTGACATTTAAGAGATATACAGTCAAGAAAATCAAGGGAAATGGTGATATAAATGCGGATTAAACACCAAAAAAAAACACTCAACAAATGGCTACAATTTATGGAATGTGTTTTGTGACGGCATCAGATTCCTAATTGATGGAGAAAGGTCTGGTGGCAAGAAAAGCTGCTTCTAGGAGGTTGTCAAGTGTTTTCGCTCGACGATTCAATTCTTGGGTGGTTGGTTTGGCCCTTGTTACTGTAACTCGAATCCTAGCCCCGTATATCCCATTTTAATTTTACACCATTGTGAACCTTACGCCTTTTTTACTCTCTGATCGAGGTTCTCGGCATTGAAAAATATTTGTAAACTAAATCAAACGTGTATATGTTGACATTTAAGAGATATACAGTAAAGAAAATCAAGGGCAATGGTGATATATATGCGGATTAGACACCAAAAAAAAACATCCAACAAATGGCTACTATTTAAGGAATGTGTTTAGTGACGGCATAAGATTCCTAATTGATGGAGAAAGGTCTGGTGGCAAGAAAAGCTGCTTCTAGGAGGTTGTCAAGTGTTTTCGCTCGACTATTCCATTCTTGGGTGGTTGGTTTGGCCCTTGTTCATGTAACTCGAATCCTAGCCCGGTATATCCCATTTTAATCATACACCATTGTGAACCTTACGGCTTTTCTACTCTCTGATCGAGGATCTCGGCATTGAAAAATCTTCGTAAACTAAATCACACGTGTATATGTTGATATTTAAGAGATATACAGTCAAGAAAATCAAGGGCAATGGTGATATATATGCGGATTAGACACGAAAAAAAAACACTCAACAAATGGTTACAATTTAAGGAATGTGTTTAGTGACGGCATCAGATTCCTTATTGATGGAGAATGGTCTAGTGGTAAGAAAAGCTGCTTCTTGGAGGTTGTCAAGTGTTTTCCCTCCACGATTCCATTCTTGGGTGGTTGGTTTGGCCCTTGTTCCTGTAACTCTAATCCTAACCCGGTATATCCCATTTTAATCATACACCATTGTGAACCTTACGCATTTTTTATTCTCTGATCATGGTTCTCGGCATTGAAAAATCTTCGTAAACTAAATCATACGTGTATATGTTGTTGACATTTAAGAGATATACAGTCAAGAAAATCAAGGGCAATGGTGCTGTATATGCGGATTAGTCACCAAAAAGACACTCAACAAATGGCTACAATTTAAGGAATGTGTTTAGTGAAGGCATCAGATTCCTAATTGATGGAGAAAGGTCTGGTGGCAAGAAAAGCTGCTTCTAGGAGGTTGTCAAGTGTTTTCGCTCGACGATTCCATTCTTGGGTGGTTAGTTTGGCCCTTGTTCCTGTAACTCGAATCCTAACCCGGTATATCCCATTTTAATCATACACCATTGTGAACCTTACGCCTTTTTTACTCTCTGATCGTGGTTCTCGGCATTGAAAAATCTTCGTAAACTAAATCACACGTGTATATGTTGTTGACATTTAAGAGATATACAGTCAAGAAAATCAAGGGCAATGGTGCTATATATGCGGATTAGTCACCAAAAAAACACTCAACAAATGGCTACAATTTAAGGAATGTGTCTAGTGAAGGCATCAGATTCCTAATTGATGGAGAAAGGTCTGGTGGCAAGAAAAGCTTCTTCTAGGAGGTTGTCAAGTGTTTTCGCTCGACGATTCCATTCTTGGGTGGTTGGTTTGGCCGTTGTTCCTGTAACACGAATCCTAGCCCGGTATATCCCTTTTTAATTTTACACCATTATGAACCTTACGCCTTATTTACTCTCTGATCGAGGTTCTCGGCATTGAAAAATCTTCGTAAACTAAATCACACGTGTATATGTTGACATTTAAGAGATATACAGTCAAGAAAATCAAGGGCAATGGTGATATATATATGCGGATTAGACACCAAAAAAAAAACACTCAACAAATGGCTACAATTTAAGGAATGTGTTTAGTCACGGCATCAGATTCCTAATTGATAGAGAAAGGTCTGGTGGCAAGAAAAGCTGCTTCTAGGAGTTTGTCAAGTGTTTTCGCTCGACGATTCCATTCTTGGGTGGTTGGTTTGGCCCTTGTTCCTGTAACTCGAATCCTAGCCAGGTATATCCCATTTTAATTTTACACCATTGTGAACCTTACGCCTTTTTTACTCTCTGATCGAGGTTCTCGGCATTGAAAAATCTTCGTAAACTAAATCTCACGTGTATATGTTGACATTTAAGAGATATACAGTCAAGAAAATCAAGGGCAATGGTGATATATATGCGGATTAGACAACAACAAAAAAACACTCAACAAACGGCAACAATTTAAGGAATGTGTTTAGTGACGGCATCAGATTCCTAATTGATGGAGAAAGGTCTGGTGGCAAGAAAAGCTGCTTCTAGGTGGTTGTCAAGTGTTTTCGCTCGATGATTCCATTCTTGGGTGGTTGGTTTAGCCCTTATTCCTGTAACTTGAATTCTAGCCCGGTATATCCCACATTAATCTTACACCATTGTGAACCTTACCCCTATTTTACTCTCTGATCGAGGTTCTCGGCATTGAAAAATCTTCGTATACTAAATCACACGTGTATATGTTGACATTTAAGAGATATACAGTCAAGAAAATCAAGGGAAATGGTGATATAAATGCGGATTAGACACCAAAAAAAACACTCAACAAATGGCTACAATTTAAGGAATGTGTTTTGTGAAGGCATCAGATTCCTAATTGATGGAGAAAGGTCTGGTGGCAAGAAAAGCTGCTTCTAGGAGGTTGTCAAGTGTTTTCGCTCGACGATTCAATTCTTGGGTGGTTGGTTTGGCCCTTGTTACTGTAACTCGAATCCTAGCCCCGTATATCCCATTTTAATTTTACACCATTGTGAACCTTACGCCTTTTTTACTCTCTGATCGAGGTTCTCGGCATTGAAAAATATTTGTAAACTAAATCACACGTGTATATGTTGACATTTAAGAGATATACAGTCAAGAAAATCAAGGGCAATGGTGATATATATACGGATTAGACAACAAAAAAAAACATCCAACAAATGGCTATAATTTAAGGAATGTGTTTAGTGACGGCATAAGATTCCTAATTGATGGAGAAAGGTCTGGTGGCAAGAAAAGCTGCTTCTAGGAGGTTGTCAAGTGTTTTCGCTCGACTATTCCATTCTTGGGTGGTTGGTTTGGCCCTTGTTCATGTAACTCGAATCCTAGCCCGGTATATCCCATTTTAATCATACACCACTGTGAACCTTACGGCTTTTCTACTCTCTGATCGAGGATCTCGGCATTGAAAAATCTTCGTAAACTAAATCACACGTGTATATGTTGATATTTAAGAGATATACAGTCAAGAAAATCAAGGGCAATGGTGATATATATGCGGATTAGACACGAAAAAAAACACTCAACAAATGGTTACAATTTAAGGAATGTGTTTAGTGACGGCATCAGATTCCTTATTGATGGAGAATGGTCTAGTGGTAAGAAAAGCTGCTTCTAGGAGGTTGTCAAGTGTTTTCCCTCCACGATTCCATTCTTGGGTGGTTGGTTTGGCCCTTGTTCCTGTAACTCGAATCCTAACCCGGTATATCCCATTTTAATCATACACCATTGTGAACCTTACGCCTTTTTTACTCCCTGATCGTGGTTCTCGGCATTGAAAAATCTTCGTAAACTAAATCACACGTGTATATGTTGTTGACATTTAAGAGATATACAGTCAAGAAAATCAAGGGCAATGGTGCTATATATGCGGATTAGTCACCAAAAAAACACTCAACAAATGGCTACAATTTAAGGAATGTGTTTAGTGAAGGCATTAGATTCCTAATTGATGGAGAAAGGTCTGGTGGCAAGAAAAGCTGCTTCTAGGAGGTTGTCAAGTGTTTTCGCTCGACGATTCCATTCTTGGGTGGTTGGTTTGGCCCTTGTTCCTGTAACTCGAATCCTAGCCCGGTATATCCCTTTTTAATCATACACCATTGTGAACCTTACGCCTTATTTACTCTCTGATCGAGGTTCTCGGCATTGAAAAATCTTCGTAAACTAAATCACACGTGTATATGTTGACATTTAAGAGATATACAGTCAAGAAAATCAAGGGCAATGGTGATATATATGCGGATTAGACACCAAAAAAAAACATCCAACAAATGGCTACAATTTAAGGAATGTGTTTAGTGACGGCATAAGATTCCTAATTGATGGAGAAAGGTCTGGTGGCAAGAAAAGCTGCTTCTAGGAGGTTGTCAAGTGTTTTCGCTCGACTATTCCATTCTTGGGTGGTTGGTTTAGCCCTTGTTCATGTAACTCGAATCCTAGCCCGGTATATCCCATTTTAATCATACACCACTGTGAACCTTACGGCTTTTCTACTCTCTGATCGTGGATCTCGGCATTGAAAAATCTTCGTAAACTAAATCACACGTGTATATGTTGATATTTAAGAGATATACAGTCAAGAAAATCAAGGGCAATGGTGATATATATGCGGATTAGACACGAAAAAAAAACACTCAACAAATGGTTACAATTTAAGGAATGTGTTTAGTGACGGCATCAGATTCCTTATTGATGGAGAATGGTCTAGTGGTAAGAAAAGCTACTTCTAGGAGGTTGTCAAGTGTTTTCCCTCCACGATTCCATTCTTGGGTGGTTGGTTTGGCCCTTGTTCCTGTAACTCGAATCCTAACCCGGTATATCCCATTTTAATCATGCACCATTGTGAACCTTACGCCTTTTTTACTCCCTGATCGTGGTTCTCGGCATTGAAAAATCTTTGTAAACTAAATCACACGTGTATATGTTGTTGACATTTAAGAGATATACAGTCAAGAAAATCAAGGGCAATGGTGCTATATATGCGGATTAGTCACCAAAAAAACACTCAACAAATGGCTACAATTTAAGGAATGTGTTTAGTGACGGCATCAGATTCCTAATTGATAGAGAAAGGTCTGGTGGCAAGAAAAGCTGCTTCTAGGAGTTTGTCAAGTGTTTTCGCTCGACGATTCCATTCTTGGGTGGTTGGTTTGGCCCTTGTTCCTATAACTCGAATCCTAGCCAGGTATATCCCATTTTAATTTTACACCATTGTGAACCTTACGCCTTTTTTACTCTCTGATCGAGGTTCTCGGCATTGAAAAATCTTCGTAAACTAAATCACATGTGTATATGTTGACATTTAAGAGATATACAGTCAAGAAAATCAAGGGCGATGGTGATATATATGCGGATTAGACACCAAAAAAAACACTCAACAAATGGCTACAATTTAAGGAATGTGTTTAGTGACGGCATCAGATTTCTAATTGATGGAGAAAGGTCTGGTGGCAAGAAAAGCTGCTTCTAGGAGGTTGTAAAGTGTTTTCACTCGATTATTCCATTCTTGGGTTGTTGGTTTGGCCCTTGTTCATGTAACTCGAATCCTAGCCCGGTATTTCCCATTTTAATATTACACCATTGTGAACCTTATGCCTTTTTTACTCTCCGATCGAGGTTCTTTTTTTACTCTCTGATCGAGGTTCTCGGCATTGAAAAATCTTCGTAAACTAAATCTGACGTGTATATGTTGACATTTAAGAGATATACAGTCAAGAAAATCAAGGGCAATGGTGATAAATATGCGTATTAGACACACAAAAAAAAACACTCAACAAACGGCTACAATTTAAGGAATGTGTTTAGTGACGGCATCAGATTCCTAATTGATGGAGAAAGGTCTGGTGGCAAGAAAAGCTGCTTCTAGGTGGTTGTTAAGTGTTTTCGCTCGATGATTCCATTCTTTGGTGGTTGGTTTAGCCCTTATTCCTATAACTCGAATTCTATCCCGGTATATGCCCATTTAATCTTACACCATTGTGAACCTTACGCCTTTTTTACTCTCTGATCGAGGTTCTCGGCATTGAAAAATCTTCGTATAATAAATCACACGTGTATATGTTAACATTTAAGAGATATACAGTCAAGAAAATCAAGGGAAATGGTGACATATATGCGGATTAGACACAAAAAAAAACACTCAACAAATGGCTACAATTTAAGGAATGTGTTTTGTGACGGCATCAGATTCCTAATTGATGGAGAAAGGTCTGGTGGCAAGAAAAGTTGCTTCTAGGAGGTTGTCAAGTGTTTTCGTTCGACGATTCCATTCTTGAGTGGTTGGTTTGGCCCTTGTTCCTGTAACTCGAATCCTAGCCCGGTATATCCCATTTTAATTTTACACCATTGTGAACTTTACGCCTTTTTTACTCTCTGATCGAGGTTCTCGGCATTGAAAAATCTTTGTAAACTAAATCACACGTGTATATGTTGAAATTTAAGAGATATACAATCAAGAAAATCAAGGGCAATGGTGATATATATGCGGATTAGACACAAAAAAAAAACACTAAACAAATGGCTACAATTTAAGGAATGTGTTTAGTGACGGCATCAGATTTCTAATTGATGGAGAAAGGTCTGGTGGCAATAAAAGCTGCTTCTAGGAGGTTGTAAAGTGTTTTCACTCGATTATTCCATTCTTGGGTTGTTGGTTTGGCCCTTGTTCATGTAACTCGAATCCTAGCCCGGTATTTCCCATTTTAATATTACACCATTGTGAACCTTATGCCTTTTTTACTCTCCGATCGAGGTTCTTTTTTTACTCTCTGATCGAGGTTCTCGGCATTGAAAAATCTTCGTAAACTAAATCTGACGTGTATATGTTGACATTTAAGAGATATACAGTCAAGAAAATCAAGGGCAATGGTGATAAATATGCGTATTAGACACACAAAAAAACACTCAACAAACAGCTACAATTTAAGGAATGTGTTTAGTGACGGCATCAGATTCCTAATTGATGGAGAAAGGTCTGGTGGCAAGAAAAGCTGCTTCTAGGTGGTTGTCAAGTGTTTTCGCTCGATGATTCCATTCTTTGGTGGTTGGTTTAGCCCTTATTCCTGTAACTCGAATTCTATCCCGGTATATGCCCTTTTAATCTTACACCATTGTGAACCTTACGCCTTTTTTACTCTCTGATCGAGGTTCTCGGCATTGAAAAATCTTCGTATACTAAATCACACGTGTATATGTTAACATTTAAGAGATATACAGTCAAGAAAATCAAGGGAAATGGTGACATATATGCGGATTAGACACAAAAAAAAACACTCAACAAATGGCTACAATTTAAGGAATGTGTTTTGTGACGGCATCAGATTCCTAATTGATGGAGAAAGGTCTGGTGGCAAGAAAAGTTGCTTCTAGGAGGTTGTCAAGTGTTTTCGTTCGACGATTCCATTCTTGAGTGGTTGATTTGGCCCTTGTTCCTGTAACTCGAATCCTAGCCCGGTATATCCCATTTTAATTTTACACCGTTGTGAACTTTACGCCTTTTTTACTCTCTGATCGAGGTTCTCGGCATTGAAAAATCTTTGTAAACTAAATCACACGTGTATATGTTGATATTTAAGAGATATACAGTCAAGAAAATCAAGGGCAATGGTGATATATATGCGGATTAGACACCAAAAAAACACTCAACAAATGGTTACAATTTAAGGAATGTGTTTAGTGACGGCATCAGATTCCTTATTGATGGAGAATGGTCTGGTGGTAAGAAAAGCTGCTTCTAGGAAGTTATCAAGTGTTTTCGCTCGACGATTCCATTCTTGGGTGGTTGGTTTGGCCCTTGTTCCTGTAACTCGAATCCTAGCCCGGTATATCCCATTTTAATAATACACCATTGTGAACCTTACGCCTTTTTTACTCTCTGATCGAGGTTCTCGGCAATGAAAAATCTTCGTATACTAAATCACACGTGTATATGTTGAAATTTAAGAGATATACAATCAAGAAAATCAAGGGCAATGGTGATATATATGCGGATTAGACACAAAAAAAAAACACTAAACAAATGGCTACAATTTAAGGAATGTGTTTAGTGACGGCATAAGATTCCTAATTGATGGAGAAAGGTCTAGTGGCAAGAAAAGCTGCTTCTAGGAGGTTGTCATGTGTTTTCGCTCGACTATTCCGTTCTTGGGTGGTTGTTTGGCCCTTGTTCCCGTAACTCGAATCCTAACCCGGTATATCCCATTTTAATCATACACCATTGTGAACCTTACGCATTTTCTACTCTCTGATCGAGGTTCTCGGCATTGAAAAATCTTCGTAAACTAAATCACACGTGTATATGTTGATATTTAAGAGATATACAGTCAAGAAAATCAAGGGCAATGGTGATATATATGCGGATTAGACACCAAAAAAACACTCAACAAATGGTTACAATTTAAGGAATGTGTTTAGTGACGGTATCAGATTCCTTATTGATGGAGAATGGTCTGGTGGTAAGAAAAGCTGCTTCTAGGAAGTTATCAAGTGTTTTCGCTCGACGATTCCATTCTTGGGTGGTTGGTTTGGCCCTTGTTCCTGTAACTCGAATCCTAGCCCGGTATATCCCATTTTAATAATACACCATTGTGAACCTTACGCGTTTTTTACTCTCTGATCGAGGTTCTCGGCATTGAAAAATCTTCGTAAACTAAATCACACGTGTATATGTTGACATTTAAGAGATATACAGTCAAGAAAATCAAGGGCAATGGTGATATATATGCGGATTAGTCACAAAAAAAACACTCAACAAACGGCTACAATTTAAGGAATGTGTTTAGTGACGGCATAAGATTCCTAATTGATGGAGAAAGGTCTGGTGGCAAGAAAAGCTGTTTCTAGGTGGTTGTCAAGTGTTTTCGCCTCATGATTCCATTCTTTGGTGGTTGGTTTAGCCCTTATTCCTGTAACTCGAATTCTAGCCCGGTATATCCCATTTTAATCTTACACCATTGTGAACCTTACGCCTTTTTTACTCTCTGATAGAGATTCTCGGCATTGAAAATTCTTCGTATACTAAATCACACGTGTATATGTTGACATTTAAGAGATATACAGTCAAGAAAATCAAGGGAAACGGTGATATATATGCGGATTAGACACCAAAAAAAACACTCAACAAATGGCTACAATTTAAGAAATGTGTTTTGTGACGGCATCAGATTCCTAATTGATGGAGAAAGGTCTGGTGGCAAGAAAAGCGGCTTCTAGGAGGTTGTCAAGTGTTTTTGCTCGACGATTCCATTCTTGAGTGGTTGGTTTGGCCGTTGTTCCTGTAACTCGAATCCTAGCCCGATATATCCCATTTTAATCATACACCATTGTGAACCTTACGCCTTTTTTACTCTCTGATCGAGGTTCTCGGCATTGAAAAATCTTCGTAAACTAAATCACACGTGTATATGTTGACATTTAAGAGATATACAGTCAAGAAAATCAAGGGCAATGGTGATATATATGCGGATTAGACACCAAAAAAAACATCCAACAAATGGCTACAATTCAAGGAATGTGTTTAGTGACGGCATAAGATTCCTAATTGATGGAGAAAGGTCTGGTGGCAAGAAAAGCTGCTTCTAGGAGGTTGTCAAGTGTTTTCGCTCGACTATTCCATTCTTGGGTGGTTGGTTTAGCCCTTGTTCATGTAACTCGAATCCTAGCCCGGTATATCCCATTTTAATCATACACCACTGTGAACCTTACGGCTTTTCTACTCTCTTATCGTGGATCTCGGCATTGAAAAATCTTCGTAAACTAAATCACACGTGTATATGTTGATATTTAAGAGATATACAGTCAAGAAAATCAAGGGCAATGGTGATATATATGCGGATTAGACACGGAAAAAAAACACTCAACAAATGGTTACAATTTAAGGAATGTGTTTAGTGACGGCATCAGATTCCTTATTGATGGAGAATGGTCTAGTGGTAAGAAAAGCTGCTTCTAGGAGGTTGTCAAGTGTTTTCCCTCCACGATTCCATTCTTGGGTGGTTGGTTTGGCCCTTGTTCCTGTAACTCGAATCCTAACCCGGTATATCCCATTTTAATCATGCACCATTGTGAACCTTACGCCTCTTTTACTCCCTGATCGTGGTTCTCGGCATTGAAAAATCTTCGTAAACTAAATCACACGTGTATATGTTGTTGACATTTAAGAGATATACAGTCAAGAAAATCAAGGGCAATGGTGCTATATATGCGGATTAGTCACCAAAAAAACACTCAACAAATGGCTACAATTTAAGGAATGTGTTTAGTGACGGCATCAGATTCCTAATTGATAGAGAAAGGTCTGGTGGCAAGAAAAGCTGCTTCTAGGAGTTTGTCAAGTGTTTTCGCTCGACGATTCCATTCTTGGGTGGTTGGTTTGGCCCTTGTTCCTATAACTCGAATCCTAGCCAGGTATATCCCATTTTAATTTTACACCATTGTGAACCTTACGCCTTTTTTACTCTCTGATCGAGGTTCTCGGCATTGAAAAATCTTCGTAAACTAAATCACATGTGTATTATTGACATTTAAGAGATATACAGTCAAGAAAATCAAGGGAAATGGTGATATATATGCGGATTAAACCCCAAAAAAAAACACTCAACAAATGGCTACAATTTAAGGAATGTGTTTAGTGACGGCATCAGATTTCTAATTGATGGAGAAAGGTCTGGTGGCAAGAAAAGCTGCTTCTAGGAGGTTGTAAAGTGTTTTCACTCGATTATTCCATTCTTGGGTTGTTGGTTTGGCCCTTGTTCATGTAACTCGAATCCTAGCCCGGTATTTCCCATTTTAATATTACACCATTGTGAACCTTATGCCTTTTTTACTCTCCGATCGAGGTTCTCGGCATTGAAAAATCTTCGTAAACTAAATCTGACGTGTATATGTTGACATTTAAGAGATATACAGTCAAGAAAATCAAGGGCAATGGTGATAAATATGCGTATTAGACACACAAAAAAAAAACACTCAACAAACGGCTACAATTTAAGGAATGTGTTTAGTGACGGCATCAGATTCCTAATTGATGGAGAAAGGTCTGGTGGCAAGAAAAGCTGCTTCTAGGTGGTTGTTAAGTGTTTTCGCTCGATGATTCCATTCTTTGGTGGTTGGTTTAGCCCTTATTCCTATAACTCGAATTCTATCCCGGTATATGCCCTTTTAATCTTACACCATTGTGAACCTTACGCCTTTTTTACTCTCTGATCGAGGTTCTCGGCATTGAAAAATCTTCGTATACTAAATCACACGTGTATATGTTAACATTTAAGAGATATACGGTCAAGAAAATCAAGGGAAATGGTGACATATATGCGGATTAGACACAAAAAAAAAACACTCAACAAATGGCTACAATTTAAGGAATGTGTTTTGTGACGGCATCAGATTCCTAATTGATGGAGAAAGGTCTGGTGGCAAGAAAAGTTGCTTCTAGGAGGTTGTCAAGTGTTTTCGTTCGACGATTCCATTCTTGAGTGGTTGGTTTGGCCCTTGTTCCTGTAACTCGAATCCTAGCCCGGTATATCCCATTTTAATTTTACACCATTGTGAACTTTACGCCTTTTTTACTCTCTGATCGAGGTTCTCGGCATTGAAAAATCTTTGTAAACTAAATCACACGTGTATATGTTGAAATTTAAGAGATATACAATCAAGAAAATCAAGGGCAATGGTGATATATATGCGGATTAGACACAAAAAAAAAAACACTAAACAAATGGCTACAATTTAAGGAATGTGTTTAGTGACGGCATCAGATTTCTAATTGATGGAGAAAGGTCTGGTGGCAAGAAAAGCTGCTTCTAGGAGGTTGTAAAGTGTTTTCACTCGATTATTCCATTCTTGGGTTGTTGGTTTGGCCCTTGTTCATGTAACTCGAATCCTAGCCCGGTATTTCCCATTTTAATATTACACCATTGTGAACCTTATGCCTTTTTTACTCTCCGATCGAGGTTCTTTTTTTTACTCTCTGATCGAGGTTCTCGGCATTGAAAAATCTTCGTAAACTAAATCTGACGTGTATATGTTGACATTTAAGAGATATACAGTCAAGAAAATCAAGGGCAATGGTGATAAATATGCGTATTAGACACACAAAAAAACACTCAACAAACAGCTACAATTTAAGGAATGTGTTTAGTGACGACATCAGATTCCTAATTGATGGAGAAAGGTCTGGTGGCAAGAAAAGCTGCTTCTAGGTGGTTGTCAAGTGTTTTCGCTCGATGATTCCATTCTTTGGTGGTTGGTTTAGCCCTTATTCCTGTAACTCGAATTCTATCCCGGTATATGCCCTTTTAATCTTACACCATTGTGAACCTTACGCCTTTTTTACTCTCTGATCGAGGTTCTCGGCATTGAAAAATCTTCGTATACTAAATCACACGTGTATATGTTAACATTTAAGAGATATACAGTCAAGAAAATCAAGGGAAATGGTTACATATATGCGGATTAGACACAAAAAAAAACACTCAACAAATGGCTACAATTTAAGGAATGTGTTTTGTGACGGCATCAGATTCCTAATTGATGGAGAAAGGTCTGGTGGCAAGAAAAGTTGCTTCTAGGAGGTTGTCAAGTGTTTTCGTTCGACGATTCCATTCTTGAGTGGTTGGTTTGGCCCTTGTTCCTGTAACTCGAATCCTAGCCCGGTATATCCCATTTTAATTTTACACCGTTGTGAACTTTACGCCTTTTTTACTCTCTGATCGAGGTTCTCGGCATTGAAAAATCTTTGTAAACTAAATCACACGTGTATATGTTGATATTTAAGAGATATACAGTCAAGAAAATCAAGGGCAATGGTGATATATATGCGGATTAGACACCAAAAAAACACTCAACAAATGGTTACAATTTAAGGAATGTGTTTAGTGACGGCATCAGATTCCTTATTGATGGAGAATGGTCTGGTGGTAAGAAAAGCTGCTTCTAGGAAGTTATCAAGTGTTTTCGCTCGACGATTCCATTCTTGGGTGGTTGGTTTGGCCCTTGTTCCTGTAACTCGAATCCTAGCCCGGTATATCCCATTTTAATAATACACCATTGTGAACCTTACGCCTTTTTTACTCTCTGATCGAGGTTCACGGCAATGAAAAATCTTCGTATACTAAATCACACGTGTATATGTTGAAATTTAAGAGATATACAATCAAGAAAATCAAGGGCAATGGTGATATATATGCGGATTAGACACAAAAAAAAAAACACTAAACAAATGGCTACAATTTAAGGAATGTGTTTAGTGACGGCATAAGATTCCTAATTGATGGAGAAAGGTCTGGTGGCAAGAAAAGCTGCTTCTAGGAGGTTGTCATGTGTTTTCGCTCGACTATTCCGTTCTTGGGTTGTTGTTTGGCCCTTGTTCCCGTAACTCGAATCCTAACCCGGTATATCCCATTTTAATCATACACCATTGTGAAACTTACGCATTTTCTTCTCTCTGATCGAGGTTCTCGGCATTGAAAAATCTTCGTAAACTAAATCACACGTGTATATGTTGATATTTAAGAGATATACAGTCAAGAAAATCAAGGGCAATGGTGATATATATGCGGATTAGACACCAAAAAAACACTCAACAAATGGTTACAATTTAAGGAATGTGTTTAGTGACGGTATCAGATTCCTTATTGATGGAGAATGGTCTGGTGGTAAGAAAAGCTGCTTCTAGGAAGTTATCAAGTGTTTTCGCTCGACGATTCCATTCTTGGGTGGTTGGTTTGGCCCTTGTTCCTGTAACTCGAATCCTAGCCCGGTATTTCCCATTTTAATAATACACCATTGTGAACCTTACGCCTTTTTTACTCTCTGATCGAGGTTCTCGGCATTGAAAAATCTTCGTAAACTAAATCACACGTGTATATGTTGACATTTAAGAGATATACAGTCAAGAAAATCAAGGGCAATGGTGATATATATGCGGATTAGTCACAAAAAAAACACTCAACAAACGGCTACAATTTAAGGAATGTGTTTAGTGACGGCATAAGATTCCTAATTGATGGAGAAAGGTCTGGTGGCAAGAAAAGCTGTTTCTAGGTGGTTGTCAAGTGTTTTCGCCTCATGATTCCATTCTTTGGTGGTTGGTTTAGCCCTTATTCCTGTAACTCGAATTCTAGCCCGGTATATCCCATTTTAATCTTACACCATTGTGAACCTTACGCCTTTTTTACTCTCTGATCGAGATTCTCGGCATTGAAAATTCTTCGTATACTAAATCACACGTGTATATGTTGACATTTAAGAGATATACAGTCAAGAAAATCAAGGGAAACGGTGATATATATGCGGATTAGACACCAAAAAAAACACTCAACAAATGGCTACAATTTAAGAAATGTGTTTTGTGACGGCATCAGATTCCTAATTGATGGAGAAAGGTCTGGTGGCAAGAAAAGCGGCTTCTAGGAGGTTGTCAACTGTTTTTGCTCGACGATTCCATTCTTGAGTGGTTGGTTTGGCCGTTGTTCCTGTAACTCGAATCCTAGCCCGGTATATCCTATTTTAATTTTACACCATTGTGAACTTTACGCCTTTTTTAGTTTCTGATCGATGTTCTCGGCATTGAAAAATCTTTGTAAACTAAATCACACGTGTATATGTTGAAATTTAAGAGATTTACAGTCAAGAAAATCATGGGCAATGGTGATATATATGCGGATTAGACACAAAAAAAAAAAAACACTCAACAAATGGCTACAATTTAAGAAATGTGTTTAGTGACGGTATAAGATTCCTAATTGATGGAGAAAGGTCTGGTGGCAAGAAAAGCTGCTTCTAGGAGGTTGTCAAGTGTTTTCGCTCGACTATTCCGTTTTTGGTTGGTTGGTTTGGCCCTTGTTCCTGTAACTCAAATCCTAGCCCGGTATATCCCATTTTAATCATACACCATTATGAACCTTACGCCTTTTCTACTCTCTGATCGAGGTTCTCGGCATTGAAAAATCTTCGTAAACTAAATCACACGTCTATATGTTGATATTTAAGAGATATACAGTCAAGAAAATCAAGGGCAATGGTGATATATATGCGGATTAGACACACAAAAAAACTTAACAAATGGTTACAATTTAAGGAATGTGTTTAGTGACGGCATCAGATTCCTTATTGATGGAGAATGGTCTCGTGGTAAGAAAAGCTGCTTCTAGGAGGTTGTCAAGTGTTTTCGCTCGACGATTCCATTCTTGGGTGGTTGGTTTGGCCCTTGTTCCTGTTACTCGAATCCTAGCCCGGTATATCCCATTTTAATCATACACCAATGTGAACCTTACGCCTCTTTTACTCTCTGATCGAGGTTCTCGGCATTGAAAAATCTTCGTAAACTAAATCACACGTGTATATGTTGACATTAAGAGATATACAGTCAAGAAAATCAAGGGCAATGGTGATATATATGCGGATTAGTCACAAAAAAAAACACTCAACAAACGGCTACAATTTAAGGAATGTGTTTAGTGACGGCATCAGATTCCTAATTGATGGAGAAAGGTCTGGTGGCAAGAAAAGCTGTTTCTAGGTGGTTGTCAAGTGTTTTCGCCAGATGATTCCATTCTTTGGTGGTTGGTTTAGCCCTTATTCCCGTAACTCGAATTCTAGCCCGGTATATCCCATTTTAATCTTACACCATTGTGAACCTTCGCCTTTTTTACTCTCTGATCGAGATTCTCGGCATTGAAAATTCTTCGTATACTAAATCACACGTGTAAATGTTGACATTTAAGAGATATACAGCCAAGAAAATCAAGGGAAATGGTGATATATATGCGGATTAAACACCAAAAAAAACACTCAACAAATGGCTACAATTTAAGAAATGTGTTTTGTGACAGCATCAGATTCCTAATTGATGGAGAAAGGTCTGGTGGTAAGAAAAGCGGCTTCTAGGAGGTTGTCAAGTGTTTTTGCTCGACGATTCCATTCTTGAGTGGTTGGTTTGGCCGTTGTTCCTGTAACTCGAATCCTAGCCCAGTATATCCCATTTTAATTTTACACCATTGTGAACTTTACGCCTTTTTTACTTTCTGATCGAGGTTCTCGGCATTGAAAAATCTTTGTAAACTAAATCACACATGTATATGTTGAAATTTAAGAGATATACAGTCAAGAAAATCAAGGGCAATGGTGATATATATGCGGATTAGACACCAAAAAAAAACACTCAACAAATGGCTACAATTTAAGAAATGTGTTTAGTGACGGTATAAGATTCCTAATTGATGGATAAAGGTCTGGTGGCAAGAAAAGCTGCTTCTAGGAGGTTGTCAAGTGTTTTCGCTCGACTATTCCGTTTTTGGTTGGTTGGTTTGGTCCTTGTTCCTGTAACTCAAATCCTAGCCCGGTATATCCCATTTTAATCATACACCATTATAAACCTTACGCCTTTTCTACTCTCTGATCGTGGTTCTCGGCATTGAAAAATCTTCGTAAACTAAATGACACGTCTATATGTTAATATTTAAGAGATATACAGTCAAGAAAATCAAGGGCAATGGTGATATATATGCAGATTAGACACCAAAAAAAACACTTAACAAATGGTTACAATTTAAGGAATGCGTTTAGTGAGGGCATTAGATTCCTTATTGATGGAGAATGGTCTGGTGGTAAGAAAAGCTACTTCTAGGAGGTTGTCAAGTGTTTTCGCTCGACGATTCCATTCTTGGGTGGTTGGTTTGGACCTTGTTCCTGTAACTCGAATCCAACCCCGGTATATCCCATTTTAATCATACACCAATGTGAACCTTACGCCTCTTTTACTCTCTGATCGAGGTTCTCGGCATTGAAAAATCTTCGTAAACTAAATCACACGTGTATATGTTGACATTAAGAGATATACAGTCAAGAAAATCAAGGGCAATGGTGATATATATGCGGATTAGTCACAAAAAAACACTCAACAAATGGCTACAATTTAAGGAATGTGTTTAGTTACGGCATCAGATACCTAATTGATGGAGAAATGTCTGGTGGCAAGAAAAGCTGCTTCTAGGAGGTTGTCAAGTGTTTTCGCTCGACGATTCCATTCTTGGGTGGTTGGTTTGGCCCTTGTTCCTGTAACACGAATCCTAGCCCGGTATATCCCATTTTAATTTTACACCATTGTGAACCTTACGCCTTATTTACTCTCTGATCAAGGTTCTCGGCATTGAAAAATCTTCGTAAACTAAATCCCACGTCTATATGTTGACATTTAAGAGATATACAGTCAAGAAAATCAAGGGCAATGGTGATATATATGCGGATTAGACACCAAAAAATAACACTCAACAAATGGCTACAATTTAAGGAATGTGTTTAGTGACGGCATCAGATTCCTAATTGATAGAGAAAGGTCTGGTGGCAAGAAAAGCTGCTTCTAGGAGGTTGTCAAGTGTTTTCGCTCGACGATTCCATTCTTGGGTGGTTGGTTTGGCCCTTGTTCCTGTAAGTCGAATCCTAGCCAGGTATATCCCATTTTAATTTTACACCATTGTGAACCTTACGCCTTTTTTACTCTCTGATCGAGGTTCTCGGCATTGAAAAATCTTCGTAAACTAAATCAGACGTGTATATGTTGACATTTAAGAGATATACAGTCAAGAAAATCAAGGGTGATGGTGATATATATGCGGATTAGCCACAAAAAAAACACTCAACAAATGGCTACAATTTAAGGAATGTGTTTAGTGACGGCATCAGATTCCTAATTGATGGAGAAAGGTCTGGTGGTAAGAAAAGCTGCTTCTAGGAGGTTGTCAAGTGTTTTCGCTCGACGATTCCTTTCTTGGGTGGTTGGTTTAGCACTTGTTCTTGTAACTCGAATCCTAACCCGGTACCATTTTAATTTTACACCATTGTGAACCTTACGCCTTTTATACTCTCTGATCGAGGTTCTCGGCATTGAAAAATCTTCGTAAACTAAATCACACATGTATATGTTGACATTTAAGAGATATACCGTCAAGAAAATCAAGGGAAACGGTGATATATATGCGGATTAGACACCAAAAAAAAAACACTCAACAAACGGCTACAATTTAAGGAATGTGTTTAGTGACGGAATCAGATTCCTAATAGATGGAGAAAGGTCTGGTGGCAAGAAAAGCTGCTTCTAGGAGGTTGTCAAGTGTTTTCGCTCTACGATTCCATTCTTGGGTGGTTGGTTTGGCCCTTGTTCCTGTAACTCGAATCCTATCCCAGTATATCCCATTTTAATTTTACACCATTGTGAACCTTACGCCTTTTTTACTCTCTGATCGAGGTTCTCGGCATTGAAAAATCTTCTTAAACTAAATCACACGTGTATATGTTGACATTTAAGAGATATAAAGTCAAGAAAATCAAGGGCAATGGTGATATATATGCGGATTAGACACCAAAAAAAACACTCAACAAATGGCTACAATTTAAGGAATATGTTTAGTGACAGCATAAGATTCCTAATTGAGGGAGAAAGGTCTGGTGGCAAGAAAAGCTGCTTCTAGGAGGTTGTCAAGTGTTTTCGCTCGACGATTCCATTCTTGGGTGGTTGGTTTGGCCCTTGTTCCTGTAACTCGAATACTAGCCCGGTATATCCCATTTTAATTTTACACCATTGTGAACCTTACGCCTTAATTACTCTCTGATCGCGGTTCTCGGCATTGAAAAATCTTCGTAATCTAAATCACACGTGTATATGTTGACATTTAAGAGATATACAGTCAAGAAAATCAAAGGCAATGGTGATATATATGCGGATTAGACACAAAAAAAAAACACTCAACAAATGCCTATAATTTAAGGAATGTGTTTAGTGACGGCATCAGATTCCTAATTGATGGAGAAAGGTCTGGTGGCAAGAAAAGCTGCTTCTAGGAGGTTGTAAAGTGTTTTCGCTCGACGATTCCATTGTTGGGTAGTTGGTTTGGCCCTTGTTCCTGTAACTCGAATCCTAGTGTTGGTGCACACATCTGTCGTCTTCGTCTTGTTTCGAGTCTCGGTTCAGTGCGGAGTTAATCAAGACATGATGTCATGATGACATCATCTAGATGACATCATCAATGACATCATATCATATGTTTACGTGAGATTGCACATGAAGACAAAACAAAATTGATCAGATTGTTACATTTCGCTTCAAGACAAAAGTAACATGGGATTTCGCTTCAAGACATTTCAAAGGTCTCGCTTCAAAGGTCTCGCTTGAAGGAGGTTCAAGCGAAATCATATGTACTATATATAGGTTGTCATACTTGTCATTTGTAACGTTTACCAGAACAAGATACCGAGGTGCTGCCGGTTTTCCTTTCGAATGTAAACTGTGTCAAATTAATATACAAGAGGATTAAAGTGAATATCAAGCTGTTTATACGTTCGTTTCTTAGTTTCCGCCTCTGAAACGAACTAGAACTCTTCCAAACGACTCGTTTAGGTCGGAATGCGATCCTACAAGTGGTATCAGAGCTCAGGAGGAAGAGTTCTTGCCAATTCTGCCGCGTTTTCTGTTTCTACACCATTCTTTTTCAAAATTTAACACTTTTTACGGATAAAATCGGTTCAAATTCTCACATATCGTGCGTAAACATAGTTTAACAAAGCCTTGAAAGTTTGAGACCGAAATTCGCATTTAAAGTGACTGAATTGGACTGAAAACTTGATTTCGCTTGAAGAGAGTTCGTATAGTCTGGGTTGATTTCGCTTCAAAACAGGCTAATTGGACAATTTCGCTTGAACACATCTGAAGCGAAATAGATTTGTGTGATTTCGCTTCAAGACATAGTTATTAATTTCGCTTCAAGTCAGAACTTGTGATTTCTCTTCAAGACCAAATAGCTGATTTCGCTTCAGGACATCAGTCTTTGATTTCGCTTCAAGACAATAAATTGCAGGATTTTGCTTGAACAGACAGAATATCTGATTTCGCTTCAAGGACTGTTCAACTTGAGATTTCACTTGAAAGACTGGTCAATAGTTGATTTCGCTTCAACTGTTCAACAAAGTATTCGACATGAATTTTCACAAGGTGATACTGTTTAGTTGAAAACCGAATCATGGACGAAGATTTTTACAACGCGTTTGCTACTCCAGCTACCCCGATCAGTATTACACAGAACACATTGATGGAAAACGAAACAGGGACGATGCAAAAGCCGCCCAAACTAATGAACATTGAGGAATATAAAGGTTGGGAAGGTCGTTTCGAGAATTGGGTGCAAGCTAACTACTTGGATGCGTGGGAATGTGTCGAGACAAAGTATATTCGACCGACAAATGATGATGAAGAAGTGGTTCCGATTAAAGATCTAACTGCCGATGCTAGAAAGAAATACAAAGATGAGAAAATGATGCTGAGTCTTCTACAACAAGCTGTGAAAGAAGACATCTTGGTGTTATTACAACATAACGGAACTTCCTACTCGATTTGGAAAGCTTTAAGATCAAAATTTGTTGGTAGTCAAGAAATGATAAAGAACAAGAAATCACTTCTGAAGAAAGAGTTCGATTTGTTTCGCGGGTTGAAGAATGAAAGTACAAGACAAATCATTGAAAGATACTGCAATCTGCTAGCAAACATGAAGAGATTGAGTATTGAGAAAGACAACGAAGAGTTGATAGAAAAACTTGCTGATGCATTACCACATGAGACTTGGGGCACATATCTCATGATGCTTAGAAACAAGAAAGGCTTTAGCAACTTGACACTCAGCAAATTCATTGAGAAGTTGGAAGCTCAAGAAATGGAGCAACGAAAGATTATTCGAATGAAAGATTTCGATGGTGAACAGGATATTGGGTTGTATTACAAAGTAGGAGTGAATGAGAAGTCTACAAATTTATCTCCAAAAATAGAAACTGCTTACAATGCCAAGAATTCTTCTGGAAGTTCATCATCAGGATCAAACAACAAAACAAGTTTCACATCATTTCCGTCTTTCGATCCAAACATTTCAGCAACAAAGAATGGCAAAAAGATTCAGTGCAACATTGTATTGAATTTGGAAAATGATGAAGACTATTCAGTAGAAATTGCTAAAAGCCATATGTCTTTATTGGGAACTGTTCTTGAATCTTATGGTAGTTTTGTTGCAGGTCGAATCGGGAATCCAATGCTGACAAAGGAAGATTACGACCAGATAGATGCTGAAGAAATGGAGTTGATGGACATAAAATGGTGCTTAGCCAGTGTGTTGAGGAGAGCTGAGAAATTTAAGCAAATCACTGGAAGAGATGATCTTCGTGAGGCTGGTAATTCTACTTTAGGTTTTGACAAATCTAAAGTCACTTGTTTTCGTTGTAGGGAGAAAGGACATTTCAAGAGGGAGTGCAAAAACCGCGAAGCAAGTGGAGCTCAAAATCCGTTCAACAACAATAATGATTACTATCGAAAGGCCATTTACCATCAAGTTGCTCAACAACCACCTCAACAACAACAACATCAGGCACAAACTGCGCATGGAAGATATGTAATTGAAAATTCGGGAAAAAGAGCTTGTGCGGTTGATCAAAATTCTTCAAAGAGAGCTGATGGTAGTGCATTGATAATAGATCAAGATGATGAAAAACTACCCGAGGATTTTAGCTGGGAGAATTTCAATTGGGATAACTATATTCCTGATCAAAACAAAGCTTATACAGCTTTTGTTGCCAAAGTTGAAGAAGATAGTGATGATGACCGTGAGTATTGGGCGAGAAAATTCAAAGCTGATATGAAACTGATTGCTGAAAGTGACAGTGAAGATGAAAAGGTTAAAAAGAAGAAGAAAAAGGTCAAGACTCCAGTGAGTAGTGATGACGAAGAAATTCCAGTGACCAAAAGGAAAGTAAAGGTTGAAGTTGCAAAGTTCAAAGTTGAAGATGAAGTTGATGCAAAGAAGATTCCAGTGAAGTGTGAAAACTGTGAAGCTGTGAAGAAGCAGAACAGTACACTGATCTATAACTTGAATAGTTTGAAGGAATCTTATGATGTACTGAACAAAGCAATGAACCAATACAATCTAACTAGTGAAGAACAAGCAACAGCAATGAAAACACTTCAAGGAGCTTTTATGACGAAGCAAAAAGTGGTGAACAACTACATTGAGAAGTGTGCTGTGCTAGAACAAAAGTTGGAATTGCAAAGAATTGAGACTGAAAGAGTTAATCGTTTGTTGAAAAGTTACTCATGTACTTCTTATGTCATTGACAGGATTTATCCAACTGTTGAAGGCATGAAGGCATTTGAAGAGGATGAAGTAACTGAAGAAAAGAAGGATGATGGAAAAGTGATTGAAGAAAAGACTCCAGAAAAGACTCCAGAAAAGAAAAACAAGAAGAGTGACTCAAAGAAAAAGACTGACAAGAAGGATTCTGGTAAGAAACAAGATGTCAGTTACAACAAGTGTCCACCCCCGTTAGAAAATGGATATTTGCCCAGGAATCCAAATCAGGAAAGAGTCGAAAAAGCAACAAATTTACAGTGGGAGTCGGAGTCATCAGTCAATTTGCCAGAAAATATTGATGTCGTGTTTACATCATCTGACACTGATCATGAGTCCGAGTTAATTAAGAAAGTCGTCGATCAGGTGTTGGATAAAGATGAAACTGAGGAGTCAAAGTTGGAGTCAAACTCAGAGTCAAAGTCAGAGTCAGAGTCAAAGTCTGGTTCTGAAAGTTCGAGTTCGACGGCCAACAATCAAAATTTTATAGTTAAAAGGGTTTACAACAAAGAATTCCTGTTATCAAAATCTAATTTGAGTGACGAAACATTCAAAGTTGCATATACATTGAATGATTCCGACAAATTATATTCTGATGAGGAATTTCCATTAAGAGGTGTAAAAACTGAGATGATCAAAAGGATTTTCAAATTAACAGAAATCAATTTTTCTGAATTAACAGATGTAAATCTTATTGATAAACCTAAAAAATACACCTCAAGAGTACAACAAAGATTAAACAAGAAAAAAGGTTACAGTTCTGGTTCTGGTTTTCACAAGAAACCAAACCCTAACCGTAATTTCAAAAAGAAAGGTCTTGGTTTTACTCCAACAGAAAAACAGAAAAATGAAACATATGTTCGTGATTTTAAAGCAAAGATGACATTTGTTTCAGGTACATCAAGAGATGAGGAAGAAAAGAAAAAGTTTTGGAGGCAGTCAAATAGTGAGTTTCTTGCAATGAAGCAAGAAGAGATGAAGTTTGCTGGACAAAGGAAAGATACGAGAATCTGTTTCCAATGCAACACTGTTGGACATATTGCCAGAGATTGTTTTAAGGCAATACCATTAAAACAGGGAGTTTCTCATAAACAGAAAGAAAAAGAAGTTGTGTTTGAACCAACAATTGACAGAACTAAATTGTTCAAAAATTCGACTTTTGAAATTGGTGAAAGTTCAAACAGGTTTTACAAGAAAAGAGGAAATCTTGACAACCAGAAATGGGTTGTTAAGAAGTCTGTTGATAGTTCTAGCGATGATTCTGATGGGTCAAAATCAGAGGAGCTATCTTCTGGCGATGAATCTGATTCTATAAAATCAGATGAGCCACAGGTTGAGGTAAAAGGAGAAAAATCAGTTCTGAATGTGGATGATGAAAATTTTCCATCACTTCGGACTGAAAACTATAAAAAGAAAATTGGTAAAGTTGAGATTTCAAACCAATTTTATGATGACAAAAAGGTTTTTGATGTTGAAAAGGCCTTTAACCCCACTGTGAAACACATTTTTGGTAAAATGATTGATCGAAAAGTCAAAGGGGTTAAAGAGTTCTATGTGAAGAAGATGGAGAAAGATAAAATTGAACCATCCCTGGTTTGTGACTGGGATGGTTCATACTACGAACAGTAAGTCTGTGGACTTGCCGGAGATCCCAAGTTGGTAATTGTGGATCAGGAATCGGCATCTTTCTGTGTATTTGATTGTGTTTTTCGTACAAGTGGTAAATCAGGGACATTAAGTTGTATCTGATTTTCTACAAGTGGTTAAAAAAACAATGTGATGAACCAAACCTCTAATTTTACAAGTGATAAAATCAACAAAACTTATTTTCCGGAAAAACCATTTGATTAAAACAAACTTAAGTGTTTTGAAATCGATGGGAAAATAGTTTGTTGTGAGGGGGAGTTCTGATTGTTTATGCCAAGTGGATGGCGATTTGATGCGATTCGATATCAGTTGTCATTTTATTGTACAGTTTATTTTCAAATTTCCTAAAATGTGTTTGCATTTTAGGGGGAGTAAAATTTAGAAAATCCAAAAACATTTGAAAATTTGAAAAAGTCAAAAACATGATAAAATGAAAAATGAGTTTTTGTTGCAAATAGAGGAAATGATAGTACATCAGTGGACTGTCACAACATGCTAAAGAAATGTAAGGAAAAATGTGATAAACAATCTTACTGTGGATGTGTCAGTAGGTTTTTGCACATTTAGTAGATTGTGACGAGATATAAACCTAAAATTCAAATTTGCTTGTTCTGTGGGTTAACACAAACTTGGATATATAGGTAACCCCTGAAATCTTGTTTGAAAGGTCCCTTATTCTGAGATACTAGGTCTTTATACTCAGTGATATCTGGGGTATTATCCCGGGACTTCTGATTTTGCGGAAGCAATGGCCTAGTCCCCGGAGAATACTTTCTGCTTGCTTGAAATATAGCACCACCCTCAGCTAAAAAATGATAAAACATTGAAAAATGCTAATCATGGCTGTTGTAATTCAAAAGATCCTCTAAAGGGGACACACCTAAAAGTCAACTAGGCTCTCTGCTGAACGGAAGTTCTGACCTGAGCTATCACGGTTGCATAATTTATTCCCCTGACAGATATCATCTGTGGTATACTCACCTGTAAGACTGAATATTGGGATCTGGATACGGGAGTATATTCAAGTAGTGGGATACACGGATAAGTTTAAGTTGTTTAAAACATTAATATCGTATCTCGAATCAGTTGAAATTTGTGTGAAAATTTAAGTGGACAAATATACTGACAATCTAGGTGAAGTGTTTAGAACTTAAAATGAAATGAAGCTTAACGGTGTTGGTGATATGTCTCAGAAACTGATATGATCCTCTTGCACGAACTTACAAAAATATTGTATGTAAATATTTTTTTACTGCATTTCATTCTATTAAAAAATTACAAAAAGATTTTTAGTGTGTTTTAGCATAAATTTTGAAAAATTCAAAAAGATTTTCGACAACTGGTATTGAAAAGCTGATTTTCAAAGTTCCGAGTGCTAAACATGATGAGTATGATTTGAGGAGGAGTTTGAGTTTAAAACTGATTTTTTTTCAAAACTTCAAGTGGTTCATCAGATTGAAAGATCATTTTAATTAGATCTTTATAGAAGAGTTTGAATTAGTGAAAGTTTATATGTTTGAAATGTGTAAATTGTAAAATTTATTGTGAGGTAGAGTTTATGCAGGTTTAAAGTTTGAGAAGTGATGATTCTGAAAAGCCAAAGTTGTGAAAGTCAGACAACGATCCTGAAGCAGATGACGCTGAAGAACTGAAGGAATACCAGCACATTGCAAGGGGGAGTCTGTTGATGCTGATTGAAAGAGTGAAGCACAAAGACTGATAAAGACTGAAGATTAAGGAGACTCGACACTTAAGACTCGTCAACATCTGAGGGGGAGTCTGTTGGTGCACACATCTGTCGTCTTCGTCTTGTTTCGAGTCTCGGTTCAGTGCGGAGTTAATCAAGACATGATGTCATGATGACATCATCTAGATGACATCATCAATGACATCATATCATATGTTTACGTGAGATTGCACATGAAGACAAAACAAAATTGATCAGATTGTTACATTTCGCTTCAAGACAAAAGTAACATGGGATTTCGCTTCAAGACATTTCAAAGGTCTCGCTTCAAAGGTCTCGCTTGAAGGAGGTTCAAGCGAAATCATATGTACTATATATAGGTTGTCATACTTGTCATTTGTAACGTTTACCAGAACAAGATACCGAGGTGCTGCCGGTTTTCCTTTCGAATGTAAACTGTGTCAAATTAATATACAAGAGGATTAAAGTGAATATCAAGCTGTTTATACATTCGTTTCTTAGTTTCCGCCTCTGAAACGAACTAGAACTCTTCCAAACGACTCGTTTAGGTCGGAATCCGATCCTACACCTAGCCCGGTATATCCCATTTTAATTTTACACCATTGTGAACCTTACGCCTTTTTTACTCTCTGATCGAGGTTCTCGGCATTGAAAAATCTTCGAAAACTAAATCACACGTGTATATGTTGACATATAAGAGATATACAGTCAAGAAAATCAAGGGCAATGGTGATATATATGCGGATTAGACACCAAAAAAACACACAACAAATGGTTACAATTTAAGGAATGTGTTTAGTGACGGCATCAGATTCCTAATTGATGGAGAAAGGTCTGGTGGCAAGAAAAGCTACTTCTAGGAGGTTGTCAAGTGTTTTCGCTCGACTATTCCGTTCTTGGGTGGTTGGTTTGGCCCTTGTTCCAGTAACTCGAATCCTAGCCTAGTATATCCCATTTTAATTATACACCGTTGTGAACCTTACGCCTTTTCTACTCTCTGCTCGAGGTTCTTGGCATTGAAAAATCTTCGTAAACTAAATCACACGTGTATATGTTGATATTTAAGAGATATACAGTCAAGAAAATCAAGGGCAATGGTGACATATATGCGGATTAGACACAAAAAAAAAACACTCAACAAATGGTTACAATTTAAGGAATGTGTTTAATGACGGCATCAGATTCCTTATTGATGGAGAATGGTCTGGTGGCAGGAAAAGCTGCTTTTAGGAGGTTGTCAAGTGTTTTCGCTCGACGATTCCATTTTTGGGTGGTTTGTTTGGCCCTTGTTCTTGTAACACGAATCCTAGCCCGGTATATCCCATTTTAATCATACACCATTGTGAACCTTACGCCTTATTTACTCTCTGATCGAGGTTCTCGGCATTGAAAAATCTTCGTAAACTAAATCACACGTGTATATGTCGATATTTAAGAGATATACAGTCAAGAAAATCAAGGGCAATGGTGATATATATGCGGATTAGACACCAAAAAAAAAACACTCAACAAATGGCTACAATTTAAGGAATGTGTTTAGTGACGGTATAAGATTCCTAATTGATGGAGAAAGGTCTGGTGGCAATAAAAGCTGCTTCTAGGAGGTTGTCAAGTGTTTTCGCTCGACTATTTCGTTTTTGGTTGGTTGGTTTGGCCCTTGTTCCTGTAACTCAAATCCTAGCCCGGTATATCCCATTTTAATCATACACCATTATGAACCTTACGCCTTTTCTACTCTCTGATCGAGGTTCTCGGCATTGAAAAATCTTCGTAAACTAAATCACACGTCTATATGTTGATATTTAAGAGATATACAGTCAAGAAAATCAAGGGCAATGGTGATATATATGCGGATTAGACACCAAAAAAAACACACAACAAATGGTTACAATTTAAGGAATGTGTTTAGTGACGGCATCAGATTCCTTATTGATGGAGAATGGTCTGGTGGTAAGAAAAACTGCTTCTAGGAGGTTGTCAAGTGTTTTCGCTCGACAATTCCATTCTTGGGTGGTTGGTTTGGCCCTTGTTCCTGTAACACGAATCCTAGCCCGGTATATCCCATTTTAATTTTACACCATTGTGAACCTTACGCCTTATTTACTCTCTGATCGAGGTTCTCGGCATTGAAAAATCTTCGTAAACTAAATCCCAAATCTATATGTTGACATTTAAGAGATATACAGTCAAGAAAATCTAGGGCAATGGTGATATATATGCGGATTAGACACCAAAAAAAACACTCAACAAATGGCTACAATTTAAGGAATGTGTTTAGTGACGGCATCAGATTCCTAATTGATAGAGAAAGGTCCGGTGGTAAGAAAACCTGCTTCTAGGAGGTTGTCAAGTGTTTTCGCTCGACGATTCCATTCTTGGGTGGTTGGTTTGGCCCTTGTTCCTGTAACTCGAATCCTAGCCCTATATATCCCATTTTAATCATACACCATTGTGAACCTTATGCCTCTTTTACTCTCTGATCGAGGTTCTCGGCATTGAAAAATCTTCGTAAACTAAATCACACGTGTATATGTTGACATTAAGAGATATACAGTCAAGAAAATCAAGGGCAATGGTGATATATACGCGAATTAGTCACCAAAAAAAACACTCAACAAATGGCTACAATTTAAGGAATGTGTTTAGTGACGGCATCAGATAACTAATTGATGGAGAAAGGTCTGGTGGCAAGAAAAGCTGCTTCTAGGAGGATGTCAAGTGTTTTCGCTCGACGATTCCATTCTTGGGTCGTTGGTTTGGCCCTAGTTCCTGTAACACGAATCCTAGCCCGGTATATCCCATTTTAATTTTACACCATTGTGAACCTTACGCCTTATTTACTCTCTGATCGAGGTTCTCGGCATTGAAAAATCTTCGTAAACTAAATCCCACGTCTATATGTTGACATTTAAGAGATATACAGTTAAGAAAATCAAGGGCAATGGTGATATATATGCGGATTAGACACCAAAAAAAACACTCAACAAATGGCTACAATTTAAGGAATGTGTTTAGTGACGGCATCAGATTCCTAATTGATAGAGAAAGGTCCGGTGGCAAGAAAACCTGCTTCTAGGAGGTTGTCAAGTGTTTTCGCTCGACGATTCCATTCTTGGGTGGTTGGTTTGGCCCTTGTTCCTGTAACTCGAATCCTAGCCCTATATATCCCATTTTAATCATACACCATTGTGAACCTTATGCCTCTTTTACTCTCTGATCGAGGTTCTCGGCATTGAAAAACTTCGTAAACTAAATCACACGTGTATATGTTGACATTAAGAGATATACAGTCAAGAAAATCAAGGGCAATGGTGATATATACGCGAATTAGTCACCAAAAAAAACACTCAACAAATGGCTACAATTTAAGGAATGTGTTTAGTGACGGCATCAGATAACTAATTGATGGAGAAAGGTCTGGTGGCAAGAAAAGCTGCTTCTAGGAGGATGTCAAGTGTTTTCGCTCGACGATTCCATTCTTGGGTCGTTGGTTTGGCCCTTGTTCCTGTAACACGAATCCTAGCCCGGTATATCCCATTTTAATTTTACACCATTGTGAACCTTACGCCTTATTTACTCTCTGATCGAGGTTCTCGGCATTGAAAAATCTTCGTAAACTAAATCCCACGTCTATATGTTGACATTTAAGAGATATACAGTTAAGAAAATCAAGGGCAATGGTGATATATATGCGGATTAGACACCAAAAAAAACACTCAACAAATGGCTACAATTTAAGGAATGTGTTTAGTGACGGCATCAGATTCCTAATTGATAGAGAAAGGTCCGGTGGCAAGAAAACCTGCTTCTAGGAGGTTGTCAAGTGTTTTCGCTCGACGATTCCATTCTTGGGTGGTTGGTTTGGCCCTTGTTCCTGTAACTCGAATCCTAGCCCGGTATATCCCATTTTAATTTTACACCATTGTGAACCTTACGCCTTTTATACTCTCTGATCGAGGTTCTCGGCATTGAAAAATCTTCGTAAACTAAATCACACATGTATATGTTGACATTTAAGTGATATACAATTAAGAAAATCAAGGGCGATTGTGTTATATATGCGGATTAGACACAAAAAAAAACACTCAACAAACGGCTACAATTTAAAGAATGTGTTTAGTGACGGAATCAGATTCCTAATAGATGGAGAAAGGTCTGGTGGCAAGAAAAGCTGCTTCAAGGAGGTTGTCAAGTGTTTTCGCTCTACGATTCCATTCTTGGGTGGTTGGTTTGGCCCTTGTTCCTGTAACTCGAATCCTATCCCAGTATATCCCATTTTAATTTTACACCATTGTGAACCTTACCCCTTTTTTACTCTCTGATCGAGGTTCTCGGCATTGAAAAATCTTCTTAAACTAAATCACACGAGTATATGTTGACATTTAAGAGATATACAGTCAAGAAAATCAAGGGCAATGGTGATATATATGCGGATTAGACACAAAAAAAAAACACTCAAAAAATGGCTACAATTTAAGGAATATGTTTAGTGACGGCATAAGATTCCTAATTGAGGGAGAAAGGTCCGGTGGCAAGAAAACCTGCTTCTAGGAGGTTGTCAAGTGTTTTCGCTCGACGATTCCATTCTTGGGTGGTTGGTTTGGCCCTTGTTCCTGTAACTCGAATACTAGCCCGGTATATCCCATTTTAATTTTATACCATTGTGAACCTTACGCCTTTTTTACTCTCTGATCGCGGTTCTCGGCAATGAAAAATCTTCGTAATCTAAATCACACGTGTATATGTTGACATTTAAGAGATATATAGTCAAGAAAATCAAAGGCAATGGTGATATATATGCGGATTAGACACAAAAAAAAAAAACACTCAACAAATGGCTACAATTTAAGGAATGTGTTTAGTGACGGCATCAGATTCCTAATTGATGGAGAAAGGTCTGGTGGCAAGAAAACCTGCTTCTTGGAGGTTGTAAAGTGTTTTCGCTCGACGATTCCATTCTTGGGTGGTTGGTTTGGCCCTTGTTCCTGTAACTCGAATCCTAGCCCGGGATATCCCATTTTAATTTTACACCATTGTGAACCTTACGCCTTTTTTACTCTCTGATCGAGGTTCTCGGCATTGAAAAATCTTCGTAAACTAAATCACACGTGTATATGTTGACATTTAAGATATATACAGTCAAGAAAATCATCGGCAATGGTGATATATATGCGGATTAGACACCAAAAAAAACACTCAACAAATGGCTTGAATTTAAGGAATGTGTTTACTGACGGCATCAGATTCCTAATTGATGGAGAAAGGTCTGGTGGAAAGAAAAGCTGCTTCTTGGAGGTTGTAAGGTGTTTTCGCTCGACGATTCCATTCTTGGGTGGTTGGTTTGGCCCTTGTTCCTTTAACTCGAATCCTAGCCCGGTATATCCCATTTTAATTTTACACCATTGTGAACCTTACGCCTTTTTTAATCTCTGATCGAGGTTCTCGGCATTGAAAAATCTTCGTAAACTAAATCACACATGTATATGTTGACATTTAAGAGATATACAGTCAAGAAAATCAAGGGCAATGGTGTTATATATGCGGATTAGACAAAAAAAAAACTCAACAAATGGCTACAATTTAAGGAATGTGTTTAGTGACGGCATCAGATTCCTAATTGATGGAGAAAGATCTGGTGGCAAGAAAAGCTGCTTCTAGGAGGTTGTCAAGTGTTTTCGCTCGACGATTCCATTCTTGGGTGGTTGGTTTGGCCCTTGTTCCTGTAACTCGAATACTAGCCCGGTATATCCCATTTTAATTTTACACCATTGTGAACCTTACGCCTTTTTTACTCTCTGGTCGAGGTTCTCGTCATTGAAAAATCTTCGTAATCTAAATCACACGTGTATATGTTGACATTTAAGAGATATACAGTCAAGAAAATCAAGGGCAATAGTGATAAATATGCGGATTAGACACCAAAAAAAACACTCAACAAATGGCTACAATTTAAGGAATGTGTTTAGTGACGGCATCTGATTCCTAATTGATGGAGAAAGGTCTGGTGGCAAGAAAAGCTGCTTCTAGGAGGTTGTCAAGTGTTTTCGCTCGACAATTCCATTCTTGGGTGGTTGGTTTGGCCCTTGTTCCTGTAACTCGAATACTAGCCCGGTATATCCCATTTTAATTTTACACCATTGTGAACCTTACGGCTTTTTTACTCTCTGATCGAGGTTCTCGACATTGAAAAATCTTCGTAAACTAAATCACACGTGTATATGTTGACATTTAAGAGATATACAGTCAAGAAAACCAAGGGCAATGGCGATATATATGCGGATTAGACACAAAAAAAAACACTCAACAAATGGCTAAAATTTTAGGAATGTGTTTAGTGATGGGATCAGATTCCTAATTGATGGAGAAAGGTCTGGTGGCAAGAAAAGCTGTTTCAAGGAGGTTGTCAAGTGTTTTCGCTCGACGATTCCATTCTTGGGTGGTTGGTTTGGCCCTTGTTCCTGTAACTCGAATCCTAGCCCGGTATATCCCATTTTAATCTTACACCATTGTGAACCTTACGCCTTTTTTACTCTCTAATCGAGGTTCTCGGCATTGAAAAATCTTCATAAACTAAATCACACGTGTGTATGTTGACATTTAAGAGATATACAGTTAAGAAAATCAAGAGCGATGGTGATATATATGCGGATTAGACACCAAAAAAAAACACTCAACAAATGGCTACAATTTAAGGAATGTGTTTAGTGACGGCATCAGATTCCTAATTGATGGAGAAAGGTCTGGTGGCAAGAAAAGCTGCTTCTAGGTGGTTGTCAAGTGTTTTCGCTCGACGATTCCATTCTTGGGTGGTTGGTTTGGCCCTTGTTCCTGTAACTCGAATCCTAGCCCTATATATCCCATTTTAATTTTACACCATTGTGAACCTTACCCCTTTTTTACTCTCTGATCGAGGTTCTCGGCATTGAAAAATCTTCGTAAAATAAATCACACGTGTATATGTTGACATTTAAGAGATATACAGTCAAGAAAATCAAGGGCAATGGTGATATATATGCGGATTAGACACCAAAAAAAAACACTCAACAAATGGCTACAATTTAAGGAATGTGTCTAGTGACGGCATCAGATTCCTAATTGATGGAGAAAGGTCTGGTGGCAAGAAAAGCTGCTTCTAGGGGGTTGTCAAGTGTTTTCGCTCGACGATTCCATTCTTGGGTGGTTGGTTTGGCCCTTGTTCCTGTAACACGAATCCTAGCCCGGTATATCCCATTTTAATTTTACACCATTGTGAACCTTAGGCCTTTTTTACTCTCTGATCGAGGTTCTCGGCATTAAAAAATCTTCGTAAACTAAATCACACGTGTATATGTTGACATTTAAGAGATATACAGTCAAGAACATCAAGGGCAATGGTGATATATATGCGGATTAGACACAAAAAAAAAACACTCAACAAATGGCTACAATTTAAGGAATGTGTTTAGTGACGGCATCATATTCCTAATTGATAGAGAAAGGTTTGGTGGCAAGAAAAGCTGCTTCTAGGAGGTTGTCAAGTGTTTTCGCTTGACGATCCCATTACTGTGTGGTTGGTTTGGTCCTTGTTCCTGTAACTCGAATCCTAGCCCGGTATATCCCATTTTAATTTTACACCATTGTGAACCTTACGCCTTTTTTACTCTCTGATCGAGGTTCTCGGCATTGAAAAATCTTCGTAAACTAAATCACACGTGTGTATGTTGACATTTAAGAGATATACAGTTAAGAAAATCAAGAGCGATGGTGATATATATGCGGATTAGACACCAAAAAAAAACACTCAACAAATGGCTACAATTTAAGGAATGTGTTTAGTGACGGCATCAGATTCCTAATTGATGGAGAAAGGTCTGGTGGCAAGAAAAGCTGCTTCTAGGTGGTTGTCAAGTGTTTTCGCTCGACGATTCCATTCTTGGGTGGTTGGTTTGGCCCTTGTTCCTGTAACTCGAATCCTAGCCCGGTATATCCCATTTTAATTTTACACCATTGTGAACCTTACGCCTTTTTTACTCTCTGATCGAGGTTCTCGGCATTGAAAAATCTTCGTAAACTAAATCACACGTGTATATGTTGACATTTAAGAGATATACAGTCAAGAAAATCAAGGGCAATGGTGATATATATGTGGATTAGACACAAAAAAAAAACTCTCAACAAATGGCTACAATTTAAGGAATGTGTTTAGTGACGGCATCAGATTCCTTATTGATGGAGAAAGGTCTGGTGGCAAGAAAAGCTGCTTTTAGGAGGTTATCAAGTGTTTTCGCTCGACGATTCCATTCTTGGGTGGTTGGTTTGGCCCTTGTTCCTGTAACTCGAATCCTAGCCCGGTATATCCCATTTTAATTTTACACCATTGTGAAACTTTCGCCTTTTTTACTCTCTGATCGAGGTTCTCGGCATTGAAAAATCTTCGTAAACTAAATCACACGTGTATATGTTGACATTTAAGAGATATACAGTCAAGAAAATCAAGGGCAATGGTGATATATATGCGGATTAGACACCAAAAAAGAACACTCAACAAATGGCTACAATTTATGGAATGTGTTTAGTGACGGCATCAGATTCCTAATTGATGGAGAAAGGTCTGGTGGCAAGAAAAGCTGCTTCTAGGAGGTTGTCAAGTGTTTTCGCTCTACGATTCCATTCTTGGGTGGTTGGTTTGTCCCTTGTTCCTGTAACTCGAATCCTAGCTCGATATATCCCATTTTAATTTTACACGATTGTGAACCTTACCCCTTTTTTACACTCTGATCGAGGTTCTCGGCATTGAAAAATCTTCTTAAACTAAATCACACGTGTATATGTTGACATTTAAGAGATATACAGTCAAGAAAATCAAGGGCAATGGTGATATATATGCGGATTAGACACAAAAAAAAAAACACTCAAAAATGGCTACAATTTAAGGAATGTGTTTAGTGACGGCATCAGATTTCTAATTGATGGAGATAGGTCTGGTGGCAAGAAAAGCTGCTTTTAGGAGGTTGTCAAGTGTTTTCGCTCGACGATTCCATTCTTGGGTGGTTGGTTTGGCCCTTGTTCCTGTAACTCGAATCCTAGCACGGTATATCCCATTTTAATCTTACACCATTGTGAACCTTACGCCTTTTTTACTCTTTGATCGAGATTCTCGGCATTGAAAAATCTTAGTAAACTAAATCACACGTGTATATGTTGACATTTAAGAGATATACAGTCAAGAAAATCAAGGGCAATGGTGATATATATGCGGATTAGACACAAAAGAAAACACTCAACAAATGCCTACAATTTAAGGAATGTGTTTAGTGACGGTATCAGATTCCTAATTGATGGAGAAAGGTCTGGTGGCAAGAAAAGCTGCTTCTAGGAGGTTGTCAAGTGTTTTCGCTCGACGATTCCATTCTTGGGTGGTTGGTTTGGCCCTTGTTCCTTTAACTCGAATCCTAGCACGGTATATCCCATTTTAATTTTACACCATTGTGAACCTTACGCCTTTTTTACTCTCTGATCGAGGTTCACGGCATTGAAAAATCTTCGTAAACTAAATCACACGTGTATATGTTGACATTTAAGAGATATACAGTCAAGAAGATCAAGGGCAATGGTGATATATATGCGGATTAGACACAAAAAAAACTCTCAACAAATGGTTACAATTTAAGAAATGTGTTTAGTGAAGGCATCGGATTCCTAATTGATGGAGAAAGGTCTGGTGGCAAGAAAAGTTGCTTCTAGGAGGTTGTCAAGTGTTTTCGCTCGACGATTCCATTCTTGGGTGGTTGGTTTGTCCTTTGTTCCTGTAACTCGAATCCTAGCCCGGTATATCCCATTTTAATTTTACACCATTGTGAACCTTACCCCTTTTTTACTCTCTGATCGAGGTTCTCGGCATTGAAAAATCTTCTTAAACTAAATCACACGTGTATATGTTGACATTTAAGAGATATATACAGTCAAGAAAATCAATGGCAATGGTGATATATATGCGGATTAGACACAAAAAAAAAACACTCAAAAAATGGCTACAATTTAAGGAATGTGTTTAGTGATGGCATCAGATTCCTAATTGATGGAGAAAGGTCTGGTGGCAAGAAAAGCTGCTTTTAGGAGGTTGTCAAGTGTTTTCGCTCGACGATTCCATTCTTGGGTGGTTGGTTTGGCCCTTGTTCCTGTAACTCGAATGCTAGCCTGGTATATCCCGTTTTAATTTTACACCATTGTGAACCTTACACCTTTTTTACTCTCTGATCGAGGTTCTCGGCATTGAAAAATCTTCGTAAACTAAATCACATGTGTATATGTTGACATTTAAGAGATATACAGTCAAGAAAATCAAGGGCAATGGTGATATATATGCGGATTAGACACCAAAAAAAAACACTCAACAAATGGCTACAATTTATGGAATGTGTTTAGTGACGGCATCAGATTCCTAATTGATGGAGAAAGGTCTGGTGGCAAGAAAAGCTGCTTCTAGGTGGTTGTCAAGTGTTTTCGCTCGACGATTCCATTCTTGGGTGGTTGGTTTGGCCCTTGTTCCTGTAACTCGAATCCTAGCCCTATATATCCCATTTTAATTTTACACCATTGTGAACCTTACCCCTTTTTTACTCTCTGATCGAGGTTCTCGGCATTGAAAACTCTTCGTAAAATAAATCACACGTGTATATGTTGACATTTAAGAGATATACAGTCAACAAAAATCAAGGGCAATGGTGATATATATGCGGATTAGACACCAAAAAAAAACACTCAACAAATGGCTTGAATTTAAGGAATGTGTTTACTGACGGCATCAGATTCCTAATTGATAGAGAAAGGTCTGGTGGAAAGAAAAGCTGCTTCTAGGAGGTTGTAAGGTGTTTTCGCTCGACGATTCCATTCTTGGGTGGTTGGTTTGGCCCTTGTTCCTGTACCTCAAATCCTAGCCTGGTATATCCCATTTTAATTTTACACCATTGTGAACCTTACGCCTTTTTTAATCTCTGATCGAGGTTCTCGGCATTGAAAAATCTTCATAAACTAAATCACACATGTATATGTTGACATTTAAGAGATATACAGTCAAGAAAATCATCGGCAATGGTGTTATATATGCGGATTAGACAAAAAAAAAAGACTCAACAAATGGCTACAATTTAAGGAATGTGTTTAGTGATGGGATCAGATTCCTAATTGATGGAGAAAGGTCTGGTGGCAAGAAAATCTGTTTCAAGGAGGTTGTCAAGTGTTTTCGCTCGACGATTCCATTCTTGGGTAGTTGGTTTAGCCCTTGTTTCTGTAACTCGAATCCTAGCCCGGTATATCCCATTTTAATCATACACCATTGTGAACCTGACGCCTTTTTTACTCTCTGGTCGAGGTTCTCGTCATTGAAAAATCTTCGTAATCTAAATCACACGTGTATATGTTGACATTTAAGAGATATACAGTCAAGAAAACCAAGGGCAATGGCGATATATATGCGGATTAGACACCAAAATAAAAACACTCAACAAATGGCTAAAATTTTAGGAATGTGTTTAGTGATGGGATCAGATTCCTAATTGATGGAGAAAGGTCTGGTGGCAAGAAAAGCTGTTTCAAGGAGGTTGTCAAGTGTTTTCGCTCGACGATTCCATTCTTGGGTAGTTGGTTTAGCCCTTGTTCCTGTAACTCGAATCCTAGCCCGGTGTATCCCATTTTAATCATACACCATTGTGAACCTGACGCCTTTTTTACTCTCTGATCGAGGTTCTCGGCATTGAAAAATCTTCGTAAACTAAATCACACGTGTATATGTTGACATTTAAGAGATATACAATCAAGAAAGTCAAGGGCAATGGTGATATATATGTGGATTAGACAAAAAAAAAAGACTCAACAAATGGCTACAATTTAAGGAATGTGTTTAGTGACGGCATCAGATTCCTAATTGATGGAGAAAGATCTGGTGGCAAGAAAAGCTGCTTCTAGGAGGTTGTCAAGTGTTTTCGCTCGACGATTCCATTCTTGGGTGGTTGGTTTGGCCCTTGTTCCTGTAACTCGAATACTAGCCCGGTATATCCCATTTTAATTTTACACCATTGTGAAACTTACGCCTTTTTTACTCTCTGGTCGAGGTTCTCGTCATTGAAAAATCTTCGTAATCTAAATCACACGTGTATATGTTAACATTTAAGAGATATACAGTCAAGAAAATCAAGGGCAATAGTGATAAATATGCAGATTAGACACAAAAAAAAACACTCAACAAATGGCTACAATTTAAGTAATGTGTTTAGTGACGGCATCTGATTCCTAATTGATGGAGAAAGGTCTGGTGGCAAGAAAAGCTGCTTCTAGGAGGTTGTCAAGTGTTTTCGCTCGACAATTCCATTCTTGGGTGGTTGGTTTGGCCCTTGTTCCTATAACTCGAATCCAAGCCCGGTATATCCCATTTTAATTTTACACCATTGTGAACCTTACGCCTTTTTTACTCTCTGATCGAGGTTCTCGACATTGAAAAATCTTCGTAAACTAAATCACACGTGTATATGTTGACATTTAAGAGATATACAGTCAAGAAAACCAAGGGCAATGGCGATATATATGCGGATTAGACACAAAAAAAAAAAAACACTCAACAAATGGCTAAAATTTTAGGAATGTGTTTAGTGATGGGATCAGATTCCTAATTGATGGAGAAAGGTCTGGTGGCAAGAAAAGCTGTTTCAAGGAGGTTGTCGAGTGTTTTCGCTCGACGATTCCATTCTTGGGTAGTTGGTTTAGCCCTTGTTCCTATATCTCGAATCCTAGCCCGGTATATCCCATTTTAATCATACACCATTGTGAACCTGACGCCTTTTTTACTCTCTGATCGAGGTTCTCGGCATTGAAAAATCTTCGTAAACTAAATCACACGTGTATATGTTGACATTTAAGAGATATACAGTCAAGAAAGTCAAGGGCAATGGTGATATATATGTGGATTAGTCACCAAAAAAACACTCAACAAATGGCTACAATTTAAGGAATGTGTCTAGTGACGGCATCAGATTCCTAATTGATGGAGAAAGGTCTGGTGGCAAGAAAAGCTGCTTCTAGGGGGTTGTCAAGTGTTTTCGCTCGACGATTCCATTCTTGGGTGGTTGGTTTGGCCCTTGTTCCTGTAACACGAATCCTAGCCCGGTATATCCCATTTTAATTTTACACCATTGTGAACCTTAGGCCTTTTTTACTCTCTGATCGAGGTTCTCGGCATTAAAAAATCTTCGTAAACTAAATCACACGTGTATATGTTGACATTTAAGAGATATACAGTCAAGAACATCAAGGGCAATGGTGATATATATGCGGATTAGACACAAAAAAAAACACTCAACAAATGGCTACAATTTAAGGAATGTGTTTAGTGACGGCATCATATTCCTAATTGATAGAGAAAGGTTTGGTGGCAAGAAAAGCTGCTTCTAGGAGGTGGTCAAGTGTTTTCGCTTGACGATCCCATTACTGTGTGGTTGGTTTGGTCCTTGTTCCTGTAACTCGAATCCTAGCCCGGTATATCCCATTTTAATTTTACACCATTGTGAACCTTACGCCTTTTTTACTCTCTGATCGAGGTTCTCGGCATTGAAAAATCTTCGTAAACTAAATCACACGTGTGTATGTTGACATTTAAGAGATATACAGTTAAGAAAATCAAGAGCGATGGTGATATATATGCGGATTAGACACCAAAAAAAAACACTCAACAAATGGCTACAATTTAAGGAATGTGTTTAGTGACGGCATCAGATTCCTAATTGATGGAGAAAGGTCTGGTGGCAAGAAAAGCTGCTTCTAGGTGGTTGTCAAGTGTTTTCGCTCGACGATTCCATTCTTGGGTGGTTGGTTTGGCCCTTGTTCCTGTAACTCGAATCCTAGCCCTATATATCCCATTTTAATTTTACACCATTGTGAACCTTACGCCTTTTTTACTCTCTGATCGAGGTTCTCGGCATTGAAAAATCTTCGTAAACTAAATCACACGTGTATATGTTGACATTTAAGAGATATACAGTCAAGAAAATCAAGGGCAATGGTGATATATATGTGGATTAGACACAAAAAAAAACTCTCAACAAATGGCTACAATTTAAGGAATGTGTTTAGTGACGGCATCAGATTCCTTATTGATGGAGAAAGGTCTGGTGGCAAGAAATGCTGCTTTTAGGAGGTTATCAAGTGTTTTCGCTCGACGATTCCATTCTTGGGTGGTTGGTTTGGCCCTTGTTCCTGTAACTCGAATCCTAGCCCGGTATATCCCATTTTAATTTTACACCATTGTGAAACTTTCGCCTTTTTTACTCTCTGATCGAGGTTCTCGGCATTGAAAAATCTTCGTAAACTAAATCACACGTGTATATGTTGACATTTAAGAGATATACAGTCAAGAAAATCAAGGGCAATGGTGATATATATGCGGATTAGACACCAAAAAAAAACACTCAACAAATGGCTACAATTTATGGAATGTGTTTAGTGACGGCATCAGATTCCTAATTGATGGAGAAAGGTCTGGTGGCAAGAAAAGCTGCTTCTAGGAGGTTGTCAAGTGTTTTCGCTCTACGATTCCATTCTTGGGTGGTTGGATTGTCCCTTGTTCCTGTAACTCGAATCCTAGCTCGATATATCCCATTTTAATTTTACACGATTGTGAACCTTACCCCTTTTTTACACTCTGATCGAGGTTCTCGGCATTGAAAAATCTTCTTAAACTAAATCACACGTGTATATGTTGACATTTAAGAGATATACAGTCAAGAAAATCAAGGGCAATGGTGATATATATGCGGATTAGACACAAAAAAAAAAAACACTCAAAAATGGCTACAATTTAAGGAATGTGTTTAGTGACGGCATCAGATTTCTAATTGATGGAGATAGGTCTGGTGGCAAGAAAAGCTGCTTTTAGGAGGTTGTCAAGTGTTTTCGCTCGACGATTCCATTCTTGGGTGGTTGGTTTGGCCCTTGTTCCTGTAACTCGAATCCTAGCACGGTATATCCCATTTTAATCTTACACCATTGTGAACCTTACGCCTTTTTTACTCTTTGATCGAGATTCTCGGCATTGAAAAATCTTAGTAAACTAAATCACACGTGTATATGTTGACATTTAAGAGATATACAGTCAAGAAAATCAAGGGCAATGGTGATATATATGCGGATTAGACACAAAAGAAAACACTCAACAAATGGCTACAATTTAAGGAATGTGTTTAGTGACGGTATCAGATTCCTAATTGATGGAGAAAGGTCTGGTGGCAAGAAAAGCTGCTTCTAGGAGGTTGTCAAGTGTTTTCGCTCGACGATTCCATTCTTGGGTGGTTGGTTTGGCCCTTGTTCCTGTAACTCGAATCCTAGCACGGTATATCCCATTTTAATCTTACACCATTGTGAACCTTACGCCTTTTTTACTCTTTGATCGAGATTCTCGGCATTGAAAAATCTTAGTAAACTAAATCACACGTGTATATGTTGACATTTAAGAGATATACAGTCAAGAAAATCAAGGGCAATGGTGATATATATGCGGATTAGACACAAAAGAAAACACTCAACAAATGCCTACAATTTAAGGAATGTGTTTAGTGACGGTATCAGATTCCTAATTGATGGAGAAAGGTCTGGTGGCAAGAAAAGCTGCTTTTAGGAGGTTGTCAAGTGTTTTCGCTCGACGATTCCATTCTTGGGTGGTTGGTTTGGCCCTTGTTCCTTTAACTCGAATCCTAGCACGGTATAACCCATTTTAATTTTACACCATTGTGAACCTTACGCCTTTTTTACTCTCTGATCGAGGTTCACGGCATTGAAAAATCTTCGTAAACTAAATCACACGTGTATATGTTGACATTTAAGAGATATACAGTCAAGAAAATCAAGGGCAATGGTGATATATATGCGGATTAGACACAAAAAAAACTCTCAACAAATGGTTACAATTTAAGAAATGTGTTTAGTGAAGGCATCGGATTCCTAATTGATGGAGAAAGGTCTGGTGGCAAGAAAAGTTGCTTCTAGGAGGTTGTCAAGTGTTTTCGCTCGACGATTCCATTCTTGGGTGGTTGGTTTGTCCTTTGTTCCTGTAACTCGAATCCTAGCCCGGTATATCCCATTTTAATTTTACACCATTGTGAACCTTACCCCTTTTTTACTCTCTGATCGAGGTTCTCGGCATTGAAAAATCTTCTTAAACTAAATCACACGTGTATATGTTGACATTTAAGAGATATACAGTCAAGAAAATCAATCGCAATGGTGATATATATGCGGATTAGACACAAAAAAAAAAACACTCAAAAAATGGCTACAATTTAAGGAATGTGTTTAGTGATGGCATCAGATTCCTAATTGATGGAGAAAGGTCTGGTGGCAAGAAAAGCTGCTTTTAGGAGGTTGTCAAGTGTTTTCGCTCGACGATTCCATTCTTGGGTGGTTGGTTTGGCCCTTGTTCCTGTAACTCGAATGCTAGCCCGGTATATCCCATTTTAATTTTACACCATTGTGAACCTTACGCCTTTTTTACTCTATGATCGAGGTTCTCGGCATTGAAAAATCTTCGTAAACTAAATCACATGTGTATATGTTGACATTTAAGAGATATACAGTCAAGAAAATCAAGGGGAATGGTGATATATATTCGGATTAGACACCAAAAAAAAACTCAACAAATGGCTACAATTTAAGGAATGTGTTTAATGACGGCATCAGATTCCTAATTGATGGAGAAAGGTCTGGTGGCAAGAAAAGCTGCTTCTAGGAGGTTGTCAAGTGTTTTCGCTCGACGATTCCATTCTTGGGTGGTTGGTTTGGCCCTTGTTCCTGTAACTCGAATCCTAGCCCGGTATATCTCATTTTAATTTTACACCATTGTGAACCTTACGCCTTTTTTACTCTCTGATCGAGGTTCTCGGCATTGAAAAATCTTCGTAAACTAAATCACACGTGTATATGTTGACATTTAAGAGATATACAGTCAAGAAAATCAAGGGCAATGGTGATATATATGCGGATTAGACACCAAAAAAAAACACTCAACAAATGGCTACAATTTATGGAATGTGTTTAGTGACGGCATCAGATTCCTAATTGATGGAGAAAGGTCTGGTGGCAAGAAAAGCTGCTTCTAGGAGGATGTCAAGTGTTTTCGCTAGACGATTCCATTCTTGGGTGGTTGGTTTGGCCCTTTTTCCTGTAACTCGAATCCTAGCCCGGTATATCCCATTTTAATTTTACACCATTGTGAACCTTACGCCTTTTATTCTCTCTGATCGAGGTTCTCGGCATTGAAAAATCTTCGTAAACTAAATCACACGTGTATGTGTTGACATTTAAGAGATATACAGTCAAGAAAATCAAGGGCAATGGTGATATATATGCGGATTAGACACAAAAAAAACTCTCAACAAATGGTTACAATTTAAGAAATGTGTTTAGTGACGGCATCGGATTCCTAATTGATGGAGAAAGGTCTGGTGGCAAGAAAAGTTGCTTCTAGGAGGTTGTCAAGTGTTTTCGCTCGACGATTCCATTCTTGGGTAGTTGGTTTGTCCCTTGTTCCTGTAACTCGAATCCTAGCCCGGTATATCCCATTTTAATTTTACACCATTGTGAACCTTACCCCTTTTTTACTCTCTGATCGAGATTCTCGGCATTGAAAAATCTTAGTAAACTAAATCACACGTGTATATCTTGACATTTAAGAGATATACAGTCAAGAAAATCAAGGGCAATGGTGATATATATGCGGATTAGACACAAAAAAAAACTCTCAACAAATGGCTACAATTTAAGGAATGTGTTTAGTGACGGCATCAGATTCCTAATTAATGGAGAAAGGTCTGGTGGCAAGAAAAGTTGCTTCTAGGAGGTTGTCAAGTTTTTTCGCTCGACGATTCCATTCCTGGGTGGTTGGTTTGGCCCTTGTTCCTGTAACTCGAATCCTAGCACGGTATATCCCATTTTAATCTTACACCATTGTGAACCTTACGCCTTTTTTACTCTTTGATCGAGATTCTCGGCATTGAAAAATCTTAGTAAACTAAGTCACACGTGTATATGTTGACATTTAAGAGATATACAGTCAAGAAAATCAAGGGCAATGGTGATATATATGCGGATTAGACACAAAAAAAAACACTCAACAAATGCCTACAATTTAAGGAATGTGTTTAGTGACGGCATCAGATTCCTAATTGATGGAGAAAGGTCTGGTGGCAAGAAAAGCTGCTTCTAGGAGGTTGTCAAGTGTTTTCGCTCGACGATTCCATTCTTGGGTGGTTGGTTTGGCCCTTGTTCCTGTAACTCGAATCCTAGCCCGGTATATATCATTTTAATTTTACACCATTGTGAACCTTACGCCTTTTTACTCTCTGATCGAGGTTCTCGGCATTGAAAAATCTTCGTAAACTAAATCACACGTGTATATGTTGATATTTAAGAGATATACAGTCAAGAAAATCAAGGGCAATGGTGATATATATGCGGATTAGACACCAAAAAAAAAACACTCAACAAATGGCTACAATTTATGGAATGTGTTTAGTGACGGCATCAGATTCCTAATTGATGGAGAAAGGTCTGGTGGCAAGAAAAGCTGCTTCTAGGAGGATGTCAAGTGTTTTCGCTGGACGATTCCATTCTTGGGTGGTTGGTTTGGCCCTTGTTCCTGTAACTCGAATCCTAGCCCGGTATATCCCATTTTAATTTTACACCATTGTGAACCTTACGCCTTTTTTTCTCTCTGATCGAGGTTCTCGGCATTGAAAAATCTTCGTAAACTAAATCACACGTGTATATGTTGACATTTAAGAGATATACAGTCAAGAAAATCAAGGGCAATGGTGATATATATGTGGATTAGACACAAAAAAAACTCTCAACAAATGGTTACAATTTAAGAAATGTGTTTAGTGACGGCATCGGATTCCTAATTGATGGAGAAAGGTCTGGTGGCAAGAAAAGTTGCTTCTAGGAGGTTGTCAAGTGTTTTCGCTCGACGATTCCATTCTTGGGTAGTTGGTTTGTCCCTTGTTCCTGTAACTCGAATCCTAGCCCGGTATATCCCATTTTAATTTTACACCATTGTGAACCTTACCCCTTTTTTACTCTCTGATCGAGGTTCTCGGCATTGAAAAATCTTCTTAAACTAAATCACACGTGTATATGTTGACATTTAAGAGATATACAGTCAAGAAAATCAAGGGCAATGGTGATATATATGCGGATTAGACACAAAAAAAACACTCAAAAAATGGCTACAATTTAAGGAATGTGTTTAGTGACGGCATCAGATTCCTAATTGATGGAGAAAGGTCTGGTGGCAAGAAAATCTGCTTTTAGGAGGTTGTCAAGTGTTTTCGCTCGACGATTCCATTCTTGGGTGGTTGGTTTGGCCCTTGTTCCTGTAACTCGAATGCTAGCCCGGTATATCCCATTTTAATTTTACACCATTGTGAACCTTACGCCTTTTTTACTCTCTGATCGAGGTTCTCGGCATTGAAAAATCTTCGTAAACTAAATCACACGTGTATATGTTGACATTTAAGAGATATACAGTCAAGAAAATCAAGGGCAATGGTGATATATATGCGGATTAGACACCAAAAAAAACACTCAACAAATGGCTACAATTTATGGAATGTGTTTAGTGACGGCATCAGATTCCTAATTGATGGAGAAAGGTCTGGTGGCAAGAAAAGCTGCTTCTAGGAGGATGTCAAGTGTTTTCGCTAGACGATTCCATTCTTGGGTGGTTGGTTTGGCCCTTGTTCCTGTAACTCGAATCCTAGCCCGGTATATCCCATTTTAATTTTACACCATTGTGAACCTTACGCCTTTTTTACTCTTTGATCGAGATTCTCGGCATTGAAAAATCTTAGTAAACTAAGTCACACGTGTATATGTTGACATTTAAGAGATATACAGTCAAGAAAATCAAGGGCAATGGTGATATATATGCGGATTAGACACAAAAAAAAACACTCAACAAATGCCTACAATTTAAGGAATGTGTTTAGTGACGGCATCAGATTCCTAATTGATGGAGAAAGGTCTGGTGGCAAGAAAAGCTGCTTCTAGGAGGTTGTCAAGTGTTTTCGCTCGACGATTCCATTCTTGGGTGGTTGGTTTGGCCCTTGTTCCTGTAACTCGAATCCTAGCCCGGTATATATCATTTTAATTTTACACCATTGTGAACCTTACGCCTTTTTACTCTCTGATCGAGGTTCTCGGCATTGAAAAATCTTCGTAAACTAAATCACACGTGTATATGTTGATATTTAAGAGATATACAGTCAAGAAAATCAAGGGCAATGGTGATATATATGCGGATTAGACACCAAAAAAAAAACACTCAACAAATGGCTACAATTTATGGAATGTGTTTAGTGACGGCATCAGATTCCTAATTGATGGAGAAAGGTCTGGTGGCAAGAAAAGCTGCTTCTAGGAGGATGTCAAGTGTTTTCGCTGGACGATTCCATTCTTGGGTGGTTGGTTTGGCCCTTGTTCCTGTAACTCGAATCCTAGCCCGGTATATCCCATTTTAATTTTACACCATTGTGAACCTTACGCCTTTTTTTCTCTCTGATGGAGGTTCTCGGCATTGAAAAATCTTCGTAAACTAAATCACACGTGTATATGTTGACATTTAAGAGATATACAGTCAAGAAAATCAAGGGCAATGGTGATATATATGTGGATTAGACAAAAAAAAACTCTCAACAAATGGTTACAATTTAAGAAATGTGTTTAGTGACGGCATCGGATTCCTAATTGATGGAGAAAGGTCTGGTGGCAAGAAAAGTTGCTTCTAGGAGGTTGTCAAGTGTTTTCGCTCGACGATTCCATTCTTGGGTAGTTGGTTTGTCCCTTGTTCCTGTAACTCGAATCCTAGCCCGGTATATCCCATTTTAATTTTACACCATTGTGAACCTTACCCCATTTTTACTCTTTGATCGAGGTTCTCGGCATTGAAAAATCTTCTTAAACTAAATCACACGTGTATATGTTGACATTTAAGAGATATACAGTCAAGAAAATCAAGGGCAATGGTGATATATATGCGGATTAGACACAAAAAAAAAACACTCAAAAAATGGCTACAATTTAAGGAATGTGTTTAGTGACGGCATCAGATTCCTAATTGATGGAGAAAGGTCTGGTGGCAAGAAAAGCTGCTTTTAGGAGGTTGTCAAGTGTTTTCGCTCGACGATTCCATTCTTGGGTGGTTGGTTTGGCCCTTGTTCCTGTAACTCGAATGCTAGCCCGGTATATCCCATTTTAATTTTACACCATTGTGAACCTTACGCCTTTTTTACTCTCTGATCGAGGTTCTCGGCATTGAAAAATCTTCGTAAACTAAATCACACGTGTATATGTTGACATTTAAGAGATATACAGTCAAGAAAATCAAGGGGAATGGTGATATATATTCGGATTAGACACCAAAAAAAACTCAACAAATGGCTACAATTTAAGGAATGTGTTTAGTGACGGCATCAGATTCCTAATTGATGGAGAAAAGGTCTGGTAGCAAGAAAAGCTGCTTCTATGAGGTTGTCAAGTGTTTTCACTCGACGATTCCATTCTTGGGTGGTTGGTTTGGCCCTTGTTCCTGTAACTTGAATTCTAGCCCGGTATATCTCATTTTAATTTTACACCATTGTGAACCTTACGCCTTTTTTACTCTCTGATCGAGGTTCTCGGCATTGAAAAATCTTCGTAAACTAAAACACACGTGTATATGTTGACATTTAAGAGATATACAGTCAAGAAAATCAAGGGCAATGGTGATATATATGCGGATTAGACACACAAAAAAAAAACTCTCAACAAATGGCTACAATTTAAGGAATGTGTTTAGTGACGGCATCAGATTCCTAATTGATGGAGAAAGGTCTGGTGGCAAGAAAAGTTGCTTCTAGGAGGTTGTCACGTGTTTTCGCTCGACGATTCCATTCTTGGGTGGTTGGTTTGGCCCTTGTTCCTGTAACTCGAATCCTAGCACGGTATATCCCATTTTAATCTTACACCATTGTGAACCTTACGCCTTTTTTACTCTTTGATCGAGATTCTCGGCATTGAAAAATCTTAGTAAACTAAATCACACGTGTATATGTTGACATTTAAGAGATATACAGTCAAGAAAGTCAAGGGCAATGGTGATATATATGCGGATTAGACACAAAAAAAACACTCAACAAATGCCTACAATTTATGGAATGTGTTTAGTGACGCCATGAGATTCCTAATTGATATATATGAGGATTAGACACCAATAAAAACACTCAACAAATGGCTACATTTTAAGGAATGTGTTTAGTGATGGCATCAGATTCCTAATTTATGGAGAAAGGTCTGGTGGCAAGAAAAGCTGCTTCTAGATGGTTGTCAAGTGTTTTCGTTCGATGATTCCTTTGTTGGGTGGTTGGTTTGGCCCTTGTTCCTGTAACTCGAATCCTAACCCGGTATATCCCCTTTTAATCTTACACTATTGTGAACCTTACCCCTTTTTAACTCTATAATCGAGGTTCTCGGCGTTGAAAAATCTTCGTAAACTAAATCACACGTATATATGTTGATATTTAACAGATATACAGTCAAGAAAATCAAGGGCAATGGTGATATATATGCGGATTAGACACCAAAAAAACACTCAACAAATGGCTACAATTTAAGGAATGTGTTTTGTGACGGCATCAGATTCCTAATTGATGGAGAAAGGTCTGGTGGCAAGAAAAGCTGCTTCTAGGAGGTTGTCAAATGTTTTCGCTCGACGATTCCATTCTTGGGTGGTTGGTTTGGCCCTTGTTACTGTAACTCGAATCCTAGCCCCGTATATCCCATTTTAATCTTACACCATTGTGAACCTTACGCCATTTTTACTCTCTGATCGAGGTTCTCGGCATTGAAAAATCTTCGTAAACTAAATCACACGTGTATATGTTGACATTTAAGAGATGTACACTCAAGAAAATCAGGGGCAGTGGTGATATATATGCGGATTAGACACCAAAAAAAACACTCAACAAATGGCTACAATTTAAGGAAGGTGTTTAGTGACGGGATCAGATTCCTAATTGATGGAGAAAGGTCTGGTGGCAAGAAAAGCTGCTTCTAGGAGGTTGTCAAGTTTTTTCGCTCGACGATTCCATTCTTGGGTGGTTGGTTTGGCCCTTGTTCCTGTAACTCGAATCCTAGCCCGGTATATCCCATTTTAATCTTACACCATTGTGAACCTTAAGCCTTTTTTACTCTCTGATCGAGGTTCTCGGCATTGAAAAATCTTCGTAAACTAAATCACACGTGTATATGTTGACATTTAAGAGATATACAGTCAAGAAAATCAAGGGTAATGGTGATATATATGCGGATTAGACACAAAAAAAAAACACTCAACAAATGGCTACAATTTAAGGAATGTGTTTAGTGACGGCATCAGATTCCTAATTGATGGAGAAAGGTCTGGTGGCAATAAAAGCTACTTCTAGGAGGTTGTCAAGTGTTTTCGCTCGACGATTCCATTCTTGGGTGGTTGGTGTGGCCCTTGTTCCTGTAACTTGAATCCTAGCCCGGTATATCCCATTTTAATTTTACACCATTGTGAACCTTACGCCTTTTTTACTCTCTGATCGAGGTTCTCGGCATTGAAAAATCTTCGTAAACTAAATCAAACATATATATGTTGACATTTAAGAGATATACAGTAAAGAAAATCAAGGGCAATGGTGATATATATGCGGATTAGACACAAAAAAAAAACACTCAACAAATGGCTACAATTTAAGGAATGTGTTTAGTGACGGCATCAGATTACTAATTGATGGATAAAGGTCTGGTGGCAAGAAAAGCTGCTTCTAGGAGGTCGTCAGGTGTATTCGCTAGACGATTCCATTCTTGGGTGGTTGGTTTGGCCCTTGTTCCTGTAACTCGAATCCTAGCCCGGTATATCCCATTTTAATTTTACACCATTGTGAACCTTACGCCTTTTTACTCTCTGATCGAGGTTATCGGCATTGAAAAATCTTTGTAAACTAAATCACACGTGTATATGTTGTCATTTAAGAGATATACAGTCAAGAAAATCAAGGGCAATGGTGATATATATGCGGATTAGACACCAAAAAAAAAAAACACTCAACAAATGGCTACAATTTAAGGATTGTGTTTAGTGACGGAATCAGATTCCTAATTGATGGAGAAAGGTCTGGTGGCAAGAAAAGTTGCTTCTAGGAGGTTGTCACGTGTTTTCGCTCGACGATTCCATTCTTGGGTGGTTGGTTTGGCCCTTGTTCCTGTAACTCGAATCCTAGCACGGTATATCCCATTTTAATCTTACACCATTGTCAACCTTACGCCTTTTTTACTCTTTGATCGAGATTCTCGGCATTGAAAAATCTTAGTAAACTAAATCACACGTGTATATGTTGACATTTAAGAGATATACAGTCAAGAAAGTCAAGGGCAATGGTGATATATATGCGGATTAGACACAAAAAAAACACTCAACAAATGCCTACAATTTATGGAATGTGTTTAGTGACGCCATGAGATTCCTAATTGATATATATGAGGATTAGACACCAATAAAAACACTCAACAAATGGCTACATTTTAAGGAATGTGTTTAGTGATGGCATCAGATTCCTAATTTATGGAGAAAGGTCTGGTGGCAAGAAAAGCTGCTTCTAGATGGTTGTCAAGTGTTTTCGTTCGATGATTCCTTTGTTGGGTGGTTGGTTTGGCCCTTGTTCCTGTAACTCGAATCCTAACCCGGTATATCCCCTTTTAATCTTACACTATTGTGAACCTTACCCCTTTTTAACTCTATAATCGAGGTTCTCGGCGTTGAAAAATCTTCGTAAACTAAATCACACGTATATATGTTGATATTTAACAGATATACAGTCAAGAAAATCAAGGGCAATGGTGATATATATGCGGATTAGACACCAAAAAAACACTCAACAAATGGCTACAATTTAAGGAATGTGTTTTGTGACGGCATCAGATTCCTAATTGATGGAGAAAGGTCTGGTGGCAAGAAAAGCTGCTTCTAGGAGGTTGTCAAATGTTTTCGCTCGACAATTCCATTCTTGGGTGGTTGGTTTGGCCCTTGTTACTGTAACTCGAATCCTAGCCCCGTATATCCCATTTTAATCTTACACCATTGTGAACCTTACGCCATTTTTACTCTCTGATCGAGGTTCTCGGCATTGAAAAATCTTCGTAAACTAAATCACACGTGTATATGTTGACATTTAAGAGATGTACACTCAAGAAAATCAGGGGCAGTGGTGATATATATGCGGATTAGACACCAAAAAAAACACTCAACAAATGGCTACAATTTAAGGAAGGTGTTTAGTGACGGGATCAGATTCCTAATTGATGGAGAAAGGTCTGGTGGCAAGAAAAGCTGCTTCTAGGAGGTTGTCAAGTTTTTTCGCTCGACGATTCCATTCTTGGGTGGTTGGTTTGGCCCTTGTTCCTGTAACTCGAATCCTAGCCCGGTATATCCCATTTTAATCTTACACCATTGTGAACCTTAAGCCTTTTTTACTCTCTGATCGAGGTTCTCGGCATTGAAAAATCTTCGTAAACTAAATCACACGTGTATATGTTGACATTTAAGAGATATACAGTCAAGAAAATCAAGGGTAATGGTGATATATATGCGGATTAGACACAAAAAAAAAACACTCAACAAATGGCTACAATTTAAGGAATGTGTTTAGTGACGGCATCAGATTCCTAATTGATGGAGAAAGGTCTGGTGGCAATAAAAGCTACTTCTAGGAGGTTGTCAAGTGTTTTCGCTCGACGATTCCATTCTTGGGTGGTTGGTGTGGCCCTTGTTCCTGTAACTTGAATCCTAGCCCGGTATATCCCATTTTAATTTTACACCATTGTGAACCTTACGCCTTTTTTACTCTCTGATCGAGGTTCTCGGCATTGAAAAATCTTCGTAAACTAAATCAAACATATATATGTTGACATTTAAGAGATATACAGTAAAGAAAATCAAGGGCAATGGTGATATATATGCGGATTAGACACAAAAAAAAAACACTCAACAAATGGCTACAATTTAAGGAATGTGTTTAGTGACGGCATCAGATTACTAATTGATGGATAAAGGTCTGGTGGCAAGAAAAGCTGCTTCTAGGAGGTCGTCAGGTGTATTCGCTAGACGATTCCATTCTTGGGTGGTTGGTTTGGCCCTTGTTCCTGTAACTCGAATCCTAGCCCGGTATATCCCATTTTAATTTTACACCATTGTGAACCTTACGCCTTTTTACTCTCTGATCGAGGTTATCGGCATTGAAAAATCTTTGTAAACTAAATCACACGTGTATATGTTGTCATTTAAGAGATATACAGTCAAGAAAATCAAGGGCAATGGTGATATATATGCGGATTAGACACCAAAAAAAAAAAACACTCAACAAATGGCTACAATTTAAGGATTGTGTTTAGTGACGGAATCAGATTCCTAATTGATGGAGAAAGGTCTGGTGGCAAGAAAAGTTGCTTCTAGGAGGTTGTCACGTGTTTTCGCTCGACGATTCCATTCTTGGGTGGTTGGTTTGGCCCTTGTTCCTGTAACTCGAATCCTAGCACGGTATATCCCATTTTAATCTTACACCATTGTCAACCTTACGCCTTTTTTACTCTTTGATCGAGATTCTCGGCATTGAAAAATCTTAGTAAACTAAATCACACGTGTATATGTTGACATTTAAGAGATATACAGTCAAGAAAGTCAAGGGCAATGGTGATATATATGCGGATTAGACACAAAAAAAACACTCAACAAATGCCTACAATTTATGGAATGTGTTTAGTGACGCCATGAGATTCCTAATTGATATATATGAGGATTAGACACCAATAAAAACACTCAACAAATGGCTACATTTTAAGGAATGTGTTTAGTGATGGCATCAGATTCCTAATTTACGGAGAAAGGTCTGGTGGCAAGAAAAGCTGCTTCTAGATGGTTGTCAAGTGTTTTCGTTCGACGATTCCATTCTTGGGTGGTTGGTTTGGCCCTTGTTCCTGTAACTCGAATCCTAACCCGGTATATCCCATTTTAATCTTACACCATTGTGAACCTTACGCCATTTTTACTCTCTGATCGAGGTTTTCGGCGTTGAAAAATCTTCGTAAACTAAATCACACGTGTATATGTTGACATTTAAGAGATGTACACTCAAGAAAATCAGGGGCAGTGGTGATATATATGCGGATTAGACACCAAAAAAAACACTCAACAAATGGCTACAATTTAAGGAAGGTGTTTAGTGATGGGATCAGATTCCTAATTGATGGAGAAAGGTCTGGTGGCAAGAAAAGCTGCTTCTAGGAGGTTGTCAAGTTTTTTCGCTCGACGATTCCATTCTTGGGTGGTTGGTTTGGCCCTTGTTCCTGTAACTCGAATCCTAGCCCGGTATATCTCATTTTAATCTTACACCATTGTGAACCTTAAGCCTTTTTTACTCTCCGATCGAGGTTCTCGGCATTGAAAAATCTTCGTAAACTAAATCACACGTGTATATGTTGACATTTAAGAGATATACAGTCAAGAAAATCAAGGGTAATGGTGATATATATGCGGATTAGACACAAAAAAAAACACTCAACAAATGGCTACAATTTAAGGAATGTGTTTAGTGACGGCATCAGATTCCTAATTGATGGAGAAAGGTCTGGTGGCAATAAAAGCTACTTCTAGGAGGTTGTCAAGTGTTTTCGCTCGACGATTCCATTCTTGGGTGGTTGGTGTGGCCCTTGTTCCTGTAACTCGAATCCTAGCCCGGTATATCCCATTTTAATTTTACACCATTGTGAACCTTACGCCTTTTTTACTCTCTGATCGAGGTTCTCGGCATTGAAAAATCTTCGTAAACTAAATCAAACATATATATGTTGACATTTAAGAGATATACAGTAAAGAAAATCAAGGGCAATGGTGATATATATGCGGATTAGACACAAAAAAAAAACACTCAACAAATGGCTACAATTTAAGGAATGTGTTTACTGACGGCATCAGATTACTAATTGATGGAGAAAGGTCTGGTGGCAAGAAAAGCTGCTTCTAGGAGGTCGTCAGGTGTATTCGCTAGACGATTCCATTCTTGGGTGGTTGGTTTGGCCCTTGTTCCTGTAACTCGAATCCTAGCCCGGTATATCCCATTTTAATTTTACACCATTGTGAACCTTACGCCTTTTTTACTCTCTGATCGAGGTTATCGGCATTGAAAAATCTTTGTAAACTAAATCACACGTGTATATGTTGTCAATTAAGAGATATACAGTCAAGAAAATCAAGGGCAATGGTGATATATATGCGGATTAGACACCAAAAAAAAAACACTCAACAAATGGCTACAATTTAAGGATTGTGTTTAGTGACGGCATCAGATTCCTAATTGATGGAGAAAGGTCTGGTGGCAAGAAAAGCTGCTTCTAGGAGGTTGTCAAGTGTTTTCGCTTGACGATTCCATTCTTGGGTGGTTGGTTTGGCCATTGTTCCTGTAACTCGAATCCTAGCCTAGTATATCCCATTTTAATTTTACACCATTGTGAACCTTACGCCTTTTTTACTCTCTGATCGAGGTTCTCGGCATTGGAAAATCTTCGTAAACTAAATCACACGTGTATATGTTGACATTAAAGATATATACAGTTAAGAAAATCAAGGGCAATGGTGATATATATACGGATTAAACACACCAAAATAAAAACACTCAACAAATGGCTACAATTTAAGGAATGTGTTTAGTGACGGCATCAGATTCCTAATTGATGGAGAAAGGTCTGGAGGCAAGAAAAGCCGCTTCTAGGAGGTTGTCAAGTGTTTTCGTTCGACGATTCCATTCTTGGGTGGTTGTTTTGACCCTTGTTCCTGTAACTCGAATCCTAGCCCGGTATATCCCATTTTAATCTTTCACCATTGTGAACCCTACGCCTTTTTTACTCTCTGATCAAGGTTCTTGGCATTGAAAAATCTTCGTAAACTAAATAACACGTGTATATGTTGACATTTAAGAGATATTCAGTCAAGAAAATCAAGGGCAATGGTGATATATATACGGATTAAACACACCAAAAAAAAACACTCAACAAATGGCTACAATTTAAGGAATGTGTTTAGTGACGGCATCAGCTTACTAATTGATGGAGAAAGGTCTGGTGGCAAGAAAAGCTGCTTCTAGGAGGTTGTCAAGTTTTTTCGCTCGACGATTCCATTCTTGGGTGGTTGGTTTGGCCCTTGTTCCTGTGACTTGATTCCTAGCCCGGTATATCCCATTTTAATCTTACACCATTGTGAACCTTACGCCATTTTTACTCTCTGATCGAGGTTCTCGGCATTGAAAAATCTTCGTAAACTAAATCACACGTGTATATGTTGACATTTAAGAGATATACAGTCAAGAAAATCAAGGGCAATGGTGATATATATATATATATGCGGATTAGACACACAAAAAAACAACACTCAACAAATGGCTACAATTTAAGGAATATGTTTAGTGACGGTATCAGATTCCTAATTGATGGAGAAAGGTCTGGTTGCAAGAAAAGCTGCTTCTAGGAGGTTGTCAAGTATTTTCGCTCGACGATTCCATTCTTGGGTGGTTTGTTTGGCCCTTGTTCCTGTAACTCGAATCCTAGCCTGGTATATCCCATTTTAATCTTACACCATTGTGAACCTTACGCCTTTTTTACTCTCTGATCGAGGTTCTCGGCATTGAAAAATCTTCGTAAACTAAATCACACGTGTATATGTAGACATTTAAGAGATATACGGTCAAGAAAATCAAGGGCAATGGTGATATAAATGCGGATTAGACACCAAAAAAAAACACTCAACAAATGGCTACAATTTAAGGAATGTGTTTAGTGATGGCATCTGATTCCTAATTGATGGAGAAAGGTCTGGTGGCAAGAAAAGCTGCTTCTAGGAGGTTGTCAAGTGTTTTCGCTCGACGATTCCATTCTTGGGTGGTTGGTTTGGCCCTTGTTCCTGTAACTCGAATCCTAGCCCGGTATATCCCATTTTAATCTTACACCATTGTGAACCTTACGCCTTTTTTACTCTCTGATCGAGGTTCTCGGCATTGACAAATCTTCGTAAACTAAATCACACGTGTATATGTTGACATTTAAGAGATATACAGTCAAGAAAATCAAGGGTAATGGTGATATATATGCGGATTAGACACAAAATAAAAACACTCAACAAATGGCTACAATTTAAGGAATGTGTTTAGTGACGGCATCAGATTCCTAATTGATGGAGAAAGGTCTGGTGGATATAAAAGCTACTTCTAGGAGGTTGTCAAGTGTTTTCGCTCGACGATTCCATTCTTGGGTGGTTGGTGTGGCCCTTGTTCCTGTAACTCGAATCCTAGCCCGGTATATCCCATTTTAATTTTACACCATTGTGAACCTTACGCCTTTTTTACTCTCTGATCGAGGTTCTCGGCATTGAAAAATCTTCGTAAACTAAATCAAACATATATATGTTGACATTTAAGAGATATACAGTAAAGAAAATCAAGGGCAATGGTGATATATATGCGGATTAGACACAAAAAAAAAACACTCAACAAATGGCTACAATTTAAAGAATGTGTTTAGTGACGGCATCAGATTACTAATTGATGGAGAAAGGTCTGGTGGCAAGAAAAGCTGCTTCTAGGAGGTTGTCAAGTGTATTCGCTCGACGATTCCATTCTTGGGTGGTTGGTTTGGCCCTTGTTCCTGTAACTCGAATCCTAGCCCGGTATATCCCATTTTAATTTTACACCATTGTGAACCTTACGCCTTTTTACTCTCTGATCGAGGTTATCGGCATTGAAAAATCTTTGTAAACTAAATCACACGTGTATATGTTGTCATTTAAGAGATATACAGTCAAGAAAATCAAGGGCAATGGTGATATATATGCGGATTAGACACCAAAAAAAAAAACACTCAACAAATGGCTACAATTTAAGGATTGTGTTTAGTAACGGCATCAGATTCCTAATTGATGGAGAAAGGTCTGGTGGCAAGAAAGGCTGCTTCTAGGAGGTTGTCAAGTGTTTTCGCTCAACGATTCCATTCTTGGGTGGTTGGTTTGGCCATTGTTCCTGTAACTCGAATCCTAGCCTAGTATATCCCATTTTAATTTTACACCATTGTGAACCTTACGCCTTTTTTACTCTCTGATCGAGGTTCTCGGCATTGGAAAATCTTCGTAAACTAAATCACACGTGTATATGTTGACATTAAAGATATATACAGTCAAGAAAATCAAGGGCAATGGTGATATATATACGGATTAGACACACCAAAATAAAAACACTCAACAAATGGCTACAATTTAAGGAATGTGTTTTGTGACGGCATCAGATTCCTAATTGATGGAGAAAGGTCTGGTGGCAAGAAAAGCTGCTTCTAGGAGGTTGTCAAGTGTTTTCGTTTGACGATTCCATTCTTGGGTGGTTGTTTTGGCCCTTGTTCCTGTAACTCGAATCCTAGCCCGGTATATCCCATTTTAATCTTACACCATTGTGAACCCTACGCCTTTTTTACTCTCTGATCGAGGTTCTTGGCATTGAAAAATCTTCGTAAACTAAATCACACGTGTATATGTTGACATTTAAGAGATATGCAGTCAAGAAAATCAAGTGCAATGGTGATATATATGCGGATTAGACACCAAAAAAAACACTCAACAAATGGCTACAATTTAAGGAATGTGTTTAGTGACGGCATCAGATTACTAATTGATGGAGAAAGGTCTGGTGGCAAGAAAAGCTGCTTCTAGGAGGTTGTCAAGTTTTTTCGCTCGACGATTCCATTCTTGGGTGGTTGGTTTGGCCCTTGTTCCTGTGACTTGATTCCTAGCCCGGTATATCCCATTTTAATTTTACTCCATTGTGAACCTTAAGCCTTTTTTACTCTCTGATCGAGGTTCTCGGCATTGAAAAATCTTCGTAAACTAAATCACACGTGTATATGTTGACATTTAAGAGATATACAGTCAAGAAAATCAAGGGCAATGGTGATATATATATATATATTTGCGGATTAGACACACAAAAAAAACACTCAACAAATGGCTACAATTTAAGGAATGTGGTTAGTGACGGCATCAGATTCCTAATTGATGGAGAAAGGTCTGGTGGCAAGAAAAGCTGCTTCTAGGAGGTTGTCAAGTATTTTCGCTCGACGATTCCATTCTTGGGTGGTTTGTTTGGCCCTTGTTCCTGTAACTCGAATCCTAGCCTGGTATATCCCATTTTAATCTTACACCATTGTGAACCTTACGCCTTTTTTACTCTCTGATCGAGGTTCTCGGCATTGAAAAATCTTCGTAAACTAAATCACACGTGTATATGTAGACATTTAAGAGATATACAGTTAAGAAAATCAAGGGCAGTGGTGATATAAATGCGGATTAGACACCAAAAAAAACACTCAACAAATGGCTACAATTTAAGGAATGTGTTTAGTGATGGCATCTGATTCCTAATTGATGGAGAAAGGTCTGGTGGCAAGAAAAGCTGCTTCTAAGAGGTTGTCAAGTGTTTTCGCTCGACGATTCTATTATTGGGTGGTTGGATTGACCCTTGTTCCTGTAACTCGAATACTAGCCCGGTATATCCCATTTTAATCTTACACCATTGTGAACCTTACGCCTTTTTTACTCTCTGATCGAGGTTCTCGGCATTGACAAATCATCGTAAACTAAATCACACGTGTATATATTGACATTTAAGAGATATACAGTCAAGAAAATCAAGGGTAATGGTGATATATATGCGGATTAGACACAAAAAAAAAAAAACACTCAACAAATGGCTACAATTTAAGGAATGTGTTTAGTGACGGCATCAGATTCCTAATTGATGGAGAAAGGTCTGGTGGCAATAAAAGCTACTTCTAGGAGGTTGTCAAGTGTTTTCGCTCGACGATTCCATTCTTGGGTGGTTGGTGTGGCCCTTGTTCCTGTAACTCGAATCCTAGCCCGGTATATCCCATTTTAATTTTACACCATTGTGAACCTTACGCCTTTTTTACTCTCTGATCGAGGTTCTCGGCATTGAAAAATCTTCATAAACTAAATCAAACATATATATGTTGACATTTAAGAGATATACAGTAAAGGAAATCAAGGGCAATGGTGATATATATGCGGATTAGACACAAAAAAAAACACTAAACAAATGGCTACAATTTAAGGAATGTGTTTAGTGACGGCATCAGATTACTAATTGATGCAGAAAGGTCTGGTGGCAAGAAAAGCTGCTTCTAGGAGGTTGTCAAGTGTATTCGCTCGACGATTCCATTCTTGGGTGGTTGGTTTGGCCCTTGTTCCTGTAACTCGAATCCTAGCCCGGTATATCCCATTTTAATTTTACACCATTGTGAACCTTACGCCTTTTTACTCTCTGATCGAGGTTATCGGCATTGAAAAATCTTCATAAACTAAATCAAACATATATATGTTGACATTTAAGAGATATACAGTAAAGGAAATCAAGGGCAATGGTGATATATATGCGGATTAGACACAAAAAAAAACACTAAACAAATGGCTACAATTTAAGGAATGTGTTTAGTGACGGCATCAGATTACTAATTGATGCAGAAAGGTCTGGTGGCAAGAAAAGCTGCTTCTAGGAGGTTGTCAAGTGTATTCGCTCGACGATTCCATTCTTGGGTGGTTGGTTTGGCCCTTGTTCCTGTAACTCGAATCCTAGCCCGGTATATCCCATTTTAATTTTACACCATTGTGAACCTTACGCCTTTTTACTCTCTGATCGAGGTTATCGGCATTGAAAAATCTTTGTAAACTAAATCACACGTGTATATGTTGTCATTTAAGAGATATACAGTCAAGAAAATCAAGGGCAATGGTGATATATATGCGGATTAGACACAAAAAAAACACTTAACAAATGGCTACAAATTAAGGAATGTGTTTAGTGACGGCATCAGATTCCTAATTGATGGAGAAAGGTCTGGTGGCCAGAAAAGCTGCTTCTAGGAGGTTGTCAAGTGTTTTCGCTCGACGATTCCATTCTTGGGTGGTTGGTTTGGCCATTGTCCTGTAACTCGAATCCTAGCCTAGTATATCCCATTTTAATTTTACACCATTGTGAACCTTACGCCTTTTTTACTCTCTGATCGAGGTTCTCGGCATTGAAAAATCTTCGTAAACTAAATCACACGTGTATATGTTGACATTAAAGATATATACAGTCAAGAAAATCAAGGGAAATGGTGATATATATACGGATTCGACACACCAAAATAAAAACACTCAACAAATGGCTACAATTTAAGGAATGTGTTTAGTGACGGCATCAGATTCCTAATTGATGGAGAAAGGTCTGGTGGCAAGAAAAGCTGCTTCTAGGAGGTTGTCAAGTGTTTTCGTTCGACGATTCCATTCTTGGGTGGTTGTTTTGTCCCTTGTTCCTGTAACTCGAATCCTAGCCCGGTATATCCCATTTTAATCTTACACCATTGTGAACCCTACGCCTTTTTTACTCTCTGATCGAGGTTCTTGGCATTGAAAAATCTTCGTAAACTAAATCACACGTGTACATGTTGACATTTAAGAGATATGCAGTCAAGAAAATGAAGGGCAATGGTGATATATATGCGGATTAGACACCAAAAAAAATACTCAACAAATGGCTACAATTTAAGGAATGTGTTTAGTGACGACATCAGATTACTAATTGATGGAGAAAGGTCTGGTGGCAAGAAAAGCTGCTTCTAGGAGGTTGTCAAGTTTTTTCGCTCGACGATTCCATTCTTGGGTGGTTGGTTTGGCCCTTGTTCCTGTGACTTGATTCCTAGCCCGGTATATCCCATTTTAATTTTACTCCATTGTGAACCTTAAGCCTTTTTTGCTCTCTGATCGAGGTTCTCGGCATTGAAAAATCTTCGTAAACTAAATCACACGTGTATATGTTGACATTTAAGAGATAAACAGTCAAGAAAATCAAGGGCAATGGTGATATATATATATATATATATATATATATATATGCGGATTAGACACACAAAAAAACAACACTCAACAAATGGCTACAATTTAAGGAATGTGTTTAGTGACGGCATCAGATTCCTAATTGATGGAGAAAGGTCTGGTGGCAAGAAAAGCTGCTTCTAGGAGGTTGTCAAGTATTTTCGCTCGACAATTCCATTCTTGGGTGGTTTGTTTGGCCCTTGTTCCTGTAACTCGAATCCTAGCCTGGTATATCCCATTTTAATCTTACACCATTGTGAACCTTACGCCTTTTTTACTCTCTGATCGAGGTTCTCGGCATTGAAAAATCTTCGTAAACTAAATCACACGTGTATATGTAGACATTTAAGAGATATACAGTCAAGAAAATCATGGGCAATGGTGATATAAATGCGGATTAGACACCAAAAAAAAAAAACACTCAACAAATGGCTACAATTTAAGGAATGTGTTTAGTGATGGCATCTGATTCCTAATTGATGGAGAAAGGTCTGGTGGTAAGAAAAGCTGCTTCTAGGAGGTTGTCAAGTGTTTTCGCTCGACGATTCCATTCTTGGGTGGTTGGTTTGGCCCTTGTTCCTGTAACTCGAATCCTAGCCCGGTATATCCCATTTTAATCTTACACCATTGTGAACCTTACGCCTTTTTTACTCTCTGATCGAGGTTCTCGGCATTGACAAATCTTCGTAAACTAAATAACGCGTGTATATGTTGACATTTAAGAGATATACAGTCAAGAAAATCAAGGGTAATGGTGATATATATGCGGATTAGACACAAAAAAAACACTCAACAAATGGCTACAATTTAAGGAATGTGTTTAGTGACGGCATCAGATTCCTAATTGATGGAGAAAGGTCTGGTGGCAATAAAAGCTACTTCTAGGAGGTTGTCAAGTGTTTTCGCTCGACGATTCCATTCTTGGGTGGTTGGTGTGGCCCCTGTTCCTGTAACTCGAATCCTAGCCCGGTATATCCCATTTTAATTTTACCCCATTGTGAACCTTACGCCTTTTTTACTCTCTGATCGTGGTTCTCGGCATTGAAAAATCTTTGTAAACTAAATCAAACATATATATGTTGACATTTAAGAGATATACAGTAAAGAAAATCAAGGGCAATGGTGATATATATGCGGATTAGACACAAAAAAAACACTCAACAAATGGCTACAATTTAAGGAATGTGTTTAGTGACGGCATCAGATTACTAATTGATGGAGAAAGGTCTGGTGGCAAGAAAAGCTGCTTCTAGGAGGTTGTCAAGTGTATTCGCTCGACGATTCCATTCTTGGGTGGTTGGTTTGGCCCTTGTTCCTGTAACTCGAATCCTAGCCCGGTATATCCCATTTTAATTTTACACCATTGTGAACCTTACGCCTTTTTACTCTCTGATCGAGGTTATCGGCTTTGAAAAATCTTTGTAAACTAAATCACACGTGTATATGTTGTCATTTAAGAGATATACAGTCAAGAAAATCAAGGGCAATGGTGATATATATGCGGATTAGACACCAAAAAAAAACACTCAACAAATGGCTACAATTTAAGGATTGTGTTTAGTGACGGCATCAGATTCCTAATTGATGGAGAAAGGTCTGGTGGCAAGAAAAGCTGCTTCTAGGAGGTTGTCAAGTGTTTTCGCTCGACGATTCCATTCTTGGGTGGTTGGTTTGGCCCTTCTTCCTGTGACTTGATTCCTAGCCCGGTATATCCCATTTTAATTTTACTCCATTGTGAACCTTAAGCTTTTTTTACTCTCTGATCGAGGTTCTCGGCATTGAAAAATCTTCGTAAACTAAATCACACGTGTATATGTTGACATTAAAGATATATACAGTCAAGAAAATCAAGGGCAATGGTGATATATAGACGGATTAGACACACCAAAATAAAAACACTCAACAAATGGCTACAATTTAAGGAATGTGTTTAGTGACGGCATCAGATTCCTAATTGATGGAGAAAGGTCTGGTGGCAAGAAAAGCTGCTTCTAGTAGGTTGTCAAGTGTTTTCGTTCGACGATTCCATTCTTGGGTGGTTGTTTTGGCCCTTGTTCCTATAACTCTAATCCTAGCCCGGTATATCCCATTTTAATCTTACACCATTGTGAACCCTACGCCTTTTTTACTCTCTGATCGAGGTTCTTGGCATTGAAAAATCTTCGTAAACTAAATCACACGTGTATATGTTGACATTTAAGAGATATTCAGTCAAGAAAATCAAGGGCAATGGTGATATATATGCGGATTAGACACCAAAAAAAACACTCAACAAATGGCTACAATTTAAGGAATGTGTTTAGTGACAGCATCAGATGACTAATTGATGGAGAAAGGTCTGGTGGCAAGAAAAGCTGCTTCTAGGAGGTTGTCAAGTTTTCTCGCTCGACGATTCCATTCTTGGGTGGTTGGTTTGGCCCTTCTTCCTGTGACTTGATTCCTAGCCCGGTATATCCCATTTTAATTTTACTCCATTGTGAACCTTAAGCCTTTTTTACTCTCTGATCGAGGTTCTCGGCATTGAAAAATCTTCGTAAACTAAATCACACGTGTATATGTTGACATTTAAGAGATATACAGTCAAGAAAATCAAGGGCAATGGTGATATATATATATATATATATATATATATATATATATATATATATATATATATATATATGCGGATTAGACATACAAAAAAACACTCAACAAATGGCTACAATTTAAGGAATGTGTTTAGTGACGGCATCAGATTCCTAATTGATGGAGAAAGGTCTGGTGGCAATAAAAGCTACTTCTAGGAGGTTGTCAAGTGTTTTCGCTCGACGATTCCATTCTTGGGTGTTTGGTGTGGCCCTTGTTCCTGTAACTCGAATCCTAGCCCGGTATATCCCATTTTAATCTTACACCATTGTGAACCTTACGCCTTTTTTACTCTCTTATCGAGGTTCTCGGCATTGAAAAATCTTCGTAAACTAAATCAAACATATATATGTTGACATTTAAGAGATATACAGTAAAGAAAATCAAGGGCAATGGTGATATATATGCGGATTAGACACAAAAAGAAACACTCAACAAATGGCTACAATTTAAGGAATGTGTTTAGTGACGGCATCAGATTACTAATTGATGGAGAAAGGTCTGGTGGCAAGAAAAGCTGCTTCTAGGAGGTTGTCAAGTGTATTCGCTCGACGATTCCATTCTTGGGTGGTTGGTTTGGCCCTTGTTCCTGTAACTCGAATCCTAGCCCGGTATATCCCATTTTAATTTTACACCATTGTGAACCTTACGCCTTTTTACTCTCTGATCGAGGTTATCGGCATTGAAAAATCTTTGTAAACTAAATCACACGTGTATATTTTGTCATTTAAGAGATATACAGTCAAGAAAATCAAGGGCAATGGTGATATATATGCGGATTAGACACCAAAAAAAACACTTAACAAATGGCTACAATTTAAGGAATGTGTTTAGTGACGGCATCAGATTCCTAATTGATGGAGAAAGGTCTGGTGGCAAGAAAAGCTGCTTCTAGGAGGTTGTCAAGTGTTTTCGCTCGACGATTCCATTCTTGGGTGGTTGGTTTGGCCATTGTTCCTGTAACTCGAATCCTAGCCTAATATATATCCCATTTTAATTTTACACCATTGTGAACCTTACGCCTTTTTTACTCTCTGATCGAGGTTCTCGGCATTGAAAAATCTTCGTAAACTAAATCACACGTGTATATGTTGACATTAAATATATATATACAGTCAAGAAAATCAAGGGCAATGGTGATATATATACGGATTAGACACACCAAAATAAAAACACTCAACAAATGGCTACAATTTAAGGAATGTGTTTAGTGACGGCATCAGATTCCTAATTGATGGAGAAAGGTCTGGTGGCAAGAAAAGCTGCTTCTAGGAGGTTGTCAAGTGTTTTCGCTCTACAATTCCATTCTTGGGTGGTTGGTTTGGCCCTTGTTCCTGTAACTCGAATCCTAGCCCGGTATATCCCATTTTAATTTTACACCATTGTGAACCTTACACCTTTTTTACTCTGTGATCGAGGTTCTCGGCATTGAAAAATCTTCGTAAACTAGATCACACGTGTATTATTGACATTTAAGAGATATACAGTCAAGAAAATCAAGGGCAATAGTGATATATATGCGGATTAGACACCAAAAAAAACACTATACAAATGGCTACAATTTAAGGAATATGTTTAGTGACGGCATCAGATTCCTAATTGATGGAGAAAGGTCTGGTGGTAAGAAAAGCTGCTTTTAGGAGGTTGTCAAGTGTTTTCGCTACACGATTCCATTCTTGGGTGGTTGGTTTAGCCCTTGTTCCTGTAACTCGAATCCTAGCCCGGTATATCCCATTTTGATCTTACACCATTGTGAACCTTACACCTTTTTTACTCTCTGATCGAGGTTCTCGGCATTGAAAAATCTTCGTAAACTAAATCACACGTGTATATGTTGACATTTAAGAGATATATAGTCAATAAAATCAAGGAATATGGTGATATATATATGAGGATTAGACACCGAAAAAAACACTCAACAAATGGCTACATTTTAAGGAATGCGTTTAGTGATCGCATCAGATTCCTAATTTATGGAGAAAGGTCTGGTGGCAAGAAAAGCTGCTTCTAGGTGGTTGTCAAGTGTTTTCGTTCGATGATTCCTTTGTTGGGTGGTTGGTTTGGCCCTTGTTCCTGTAACTCGAATCCTAACCCGGTATATCCCATTTTAATCTTACACTATTGTGAACCTTACCCCTTTTTAACTCTATAATCGAGGTTCTCGGCGTTGAAAAATCTTCGTAAACTAAATCACACGTGTATATGTTGATATTTAAGAGATATACAGTCAAGAAAATCAAGGGCAATGGTGATATATATGCGGATTAGACACCAAAAAAACACTCAACAAATGGCTATAATTTAAGGAATGTGTTTTGTGATGGCATCAGATTCCTAATTGATGGAGAAATGTCTGGTGGCAAGAAAAGCTGCTTCTAGGAGGTTGTCAAGTGTTTTCGCTCGACGATTCCATTCTTGGGTGGTTGGTTTGGCCCTTGTTCCTGTAACTCGAATCCTAGCCCGGTATATCCCATTTTAATTTTACACCATTGTGAACCATACTCCTTTTTTACTCTCTGATCGAGGTTTTCGGCATTGAAAAATCTTCGTAAACTAAATCACACATATATATGTTGACATTTAAGAGATATACAGTAAAGAAAATCAAGGGAAATGGTGATATATATGCGGATTAGACACAAAAAAAAACACTCAACAAATGGCTACAATTTAAGGAATGTGTTTAGTGACGGCATCAGATTCCTAATTGATGGAGAAGGTCTGGTGGCAAGAAAAGCTGCTTCTAGGAGGTTGTCAAGTGTATTCGCTCGACGATTCCATTCTTGGGGGGTTGGTTTGGCCCTTGTTCCTGTAACTCGAATCCTAGCCCGGTATATCCCATTTTAATCATTCACCATTGTGAACCTTACGCCTTTTTACTCTCTAATCGAGGTTATCGGCATTGAAAAATCTTTGTAAACTAAATCACACGTGTATATGTTGTCATTTAAGAGATATACAGTCAAGAAAATCAAGGGCAATGGTGATATATATGCGGATTAGACAACAAAAAAAAACACTCAACAAATGGCTACAATTTTAGGAATGTGTTTAGTGACGGCATAGGATTCCTAATTGATGGAGAAAGGTCTAGTGGCAAGAAAAGCTGCTTCTAGGAGGTTGTCAAGTGTTTTCGCTCGATGATTCCATTCTTGGGTGGTTGGTTTGGCCCTTGTTCCTGTAACTCGAATCCTAGCCCGGTATATCCCATTTTAATCTTACACCATTGTGAACCTTACGCCTTTTTTACTCTCTGATCGAGGTTTTCGGCATTGAAAAATCTTCGTAAACTAAATCACACGTGTATATGTTGACATTTAAGAGATATACAGTCAAGAAAGTCAAGGGCAATGGGGATATATATGTGGATTAGCCACCAAAAAAAACTTAACAAATGGCTACAATTTAAGGAATGTGTTTAGTGACGACATCAGATTCCTAATTGATGGAGAAAGGTTTGGTGGAAAGAAAAGCTGCTTCTTTGAGGTTGTGTAGTGTTTTCGCTCGAAGATTCCATTCTTGGATGGTTGGTTTGGCCCTTGTTCCTGTAACTCGAATCCTAGCCCGGTATATCCCATTTTAATCTTACACCATTGTGAACTTTACGCCTTTTTACTCTCTGATCGAGGTTCTCGGCATTGAAAAATCTTCGTAAACTAAATCACACGTGTATATGTTGACATTTAAGAGATATACAGTCAAGAAAATCAAGGGCAATGGTGATATATATGCGGATTAGACACCAAAAAAAAAACACTCAACAAATGGCTACAATTTAAGGAATGTGTTTTGTGACGGCATCAGATTCCAAATAGATGGAGAAAGAACTGGTGGCAAGAAAAGCTGCTTTTAGGAGGTTGTCAAGTGTTTTCGCTCGACGATTCCATTCTTGGGTGGTTGGTTTGGCCATTGTTCCTGTAACTCGAATCCTAGCCTAGTATATCCCATTTTAATTTTACACCATTGTGAACCTTACGCCTTTTTTACTCTCTGATCGAGGTTCTCGGCATTGAAAAATCTTCGTAAACTAAATCACACGTGTATATGTTGACATTAAAGATATATACAGTCAAGAAAATCAAGGGCAATGGTGATATATATACGGATTAGACACACCAAAATAAAAACACTCAACAAATGGCTACAATTTAAGGAATGTGTTAAGTGACGACATCAGATTCCTAATTGATGGAGAAAGGCCTGGTGGCAAGAAAAGTTGCTTCTAGGAGGTTGTCAAGTGTTTTCGTTCGACGATTCCATTCTTGGGTGGTTGTTTTGGCCCTTGTTCCTGTAACTCGAATCATAGCCCGGTATATCCCATTTTAATCTTACACCATTTTGAACCCTACGCCTTTTTTACTATCTGATCGAGGTTCTTGGCATTGAAAAATCTTCGTAAACTAAATCACACGTGTATATGTTGACATTTAAGAGATATGCAGTCAAGAAAATCAAAGGCAATGGTGATATATATGCGGATTAGACACCAAAAAAAACACTCAACAAATGGCTACAATTTAAGGAATGTGTTTAGTGACGGCATCAGATTCCTAATTGATGGAGAAAGGTCTGGTGGCAAGAAAAACTGCTTCTTGGAGGTTGTCAAGTGTTTTCGCTCTACAATTCCATTCTAGGGTGGTTGGTTTGGCCCTTGTTCCTGTAACTCGAATCCTAGCCCGGTATATCCCATTTTAATCTTACACCATTGTGAACCTTACGCCTTTTTACTCTCTGATCGAGGTTCTCGGCATTGAAAAATCTTCGTAAACTAAATCACACGTGTATATGTTGACATTTAAGAGATATACAGTCAAGAAAATCAAGGGCAATGGTGATATATATGCGGATTAGACACCAAAAAAAAAAACACTCAACAAATGGCTACAATTTAAGGAATGTGTTTTGTGACGGCATCAGATTCCAAATAGATGGAGAAAGAACTGGTGGCAAGAAAAGCTGCTTCTAGGAGGTTGTCAAGTGTTTTTGTTCGACGATTCCATTCTTGGGTGGTTGTTTTGGCCCTTGTTCCTGTAACTCGAATCCTAGCCCGGTATATCCCATTTTAATCTTACACCATTTTGAACCCTACGCCTTTTTTACTCTCTGATCGAGGTTCTTGGCATTGAAAAATCTTCGTAAACTAAATCACACGTGTATATGTTGACATTTAAGAGATATGCAGTCAAGAAAATCAAGGGCAATGGTGATATATATGCGGATTAGACACCAAAAAAAACACTCAACAAATGGTTACAATTTAAGGAATGTGTTTAGTGACGGCATCAGATTCCTAATTGATGGAGAAAGGTCTGGTGGCAAGAAAAGCTGCTTCTTGGAGGTTGTCAAGTGTTTTCGCTCTACAATTCCATTCTTGGGTGGTTGGTTTGGCCCTTGTTCCTGTAACTCGAATCCTAGCCCGGTATATCCCATTTTAATTTTACACCATTGTGAATCTTACACCTTTTTTACTCTGTGATCGAGGATCTCGGCATTGAAAAATCTTCGTAAACTAGATCACACGTGTATTGTTGACATTTAAGAGATATACAGTCAAGAAAATCAAGGGCAGTGGTGATATATATGCGGATTAGACACCAAAAAAACACTATACATATGGCTACAATTTAAGGAATGTGTTTAGTGACGGCATCAGATTCCTAATTGATGGAGAAAGGTCTGGTGGTAAGAAAAGCTGCTTTTAGGAGGTTGTCAAGTGTTTTCGCTAGACGATTCCATTCTTGGGTGGTTGGTTTAGCCCTTGTTCCTGTAACTTGAATCCTAGCCCGATATATCCCATTTTGATCTTACACCATTGTGAACCTTACACCTTTTTTACTCTCTGATCGAGGTTCTCGGCATTGAAAAATCTTCGTAAACTAAATCACACGTGTATATGTTGACATTTAAGAGATATACAGTCAAGAAAATCAAGGACAATGGTGATATATATATGAGGATTCGACACCAAAAAAAACACTCAACAAATGGCTACAATTTAAGGAATGTGTTTAGTGACGGCATCAGATTCCTAATTTATGGAGAAAGGTCCGGTGGCAAGAAAAGCTGCTTCTAGGTGGTTGTCAAGTATTTTCGCTCGATGATTCCTTTGTTGGGTGGTTGGTTTGGCCATTGTTCCTGTAACTCGAATCCTAGCCTAGTATATCCCATTTTAATTTTACACCATTGTGAACCTTACGCCTTTTTTACTCTCTGATCGAGGTTCTCGGCATTGAAAAATCTTCGTAAACTAAATCACACGTGTATATGTTGACATTAAAGATATATACAGTCAAGAAAATCAAGGGCAATGGTGATATATATACGGATTAGACACACCAAAATAAAAACACTCAACAAATGGCTACAATTTAAGGAATGTGTTTAGTGACGACATCAGATTCCTAATTGATGGAGAAAGGCCTGGTGGCAAGAAAAGCTGCTTCTAGGAGGTTGTCAAGTGTTTTCGTTCGACGATTCCATTCTTGGGTGGTTGTTTTGGCCCTTGTTCCTGTAACTCGAATCCTAGCCCGGTATATCCCATTTTAATCTTACACCATTTTGAACCCTACGCCTTTTTTACTCTCTGATCGAGGTTCTTGGCATTGAAAAATCTTCGTAAACTAAATCACACGTGTATATGTTGACATTTAAGAGATATGCAGTCAAGAAAATCAAGGGCAATGGTGATATATATGCGGATTAGACACCAAAAAAACACTCAACAAATGGCTACAATTTAAGGAATGTGTTTAGTGACGGCATCAGATTCCTATTTGATGGAGAAAGGTCTGGTGGCAAGAAAAGCTGCTTCTTGGAGGTTGTCAAGTGTTTTCGCTCCACAATTCCATTCTTGGGTGGTTGGTTTGGCCCTTGTTCCTGTAACTCGAATCCTAGCCCGGTATATCCCATTTTAATTTTACACCATTGTGAATCTTACACCTTTTTTACTCTGTGATCGAGGTTCTCGGCATTGAAAAATCTTCGTAAACTAGATCACACGTGTATTGTTGACATTTAAGAGATATACAGTCAAGAAAATCAAGGGCAGTGGTGATATATATGCGGATTAGACACCAAAAAAACACTATACATATGGCTACAATTTAAGGAATGTGTTTAGTGACGGCATCAGATTCCTAATTGATGGAGAAAGGTCTGGTGGTAAGAAAAGCTGCTTTTAGGAGGTTGTCAAGTGTTTTCGCTAGACGATTCCATTCTTGGGTGGTTGGTTTAGCCCTTGTTCCTGTAACTCGAATCCTAGCCCGATATATCCCATTTTGATCTTACACCATTGTGAACCTTACACCTTTTTTACTCTCTGATCGAGGTTCTCGACATTGAAAAATCTTCGTAAACTAAATCACACGTGTATATGTTGACATTTAAGAGATATACAGTCAAGAAAATCAAGGACAATGGTGATATATATATGAGGATTCGACACCAAAAAAAACACTCAACAAATGGCTACAATTTAAGGAATGTGTTTAGTGACGGCATCAGATTCCTAATTTATGGAGAAAGGTCCGGTGGCAAGAAAAGCTGCTTCTAGGTGGTTGTCAAGTGTTTTCGCTCGATGATTCCTTTGTTAGGTGGTTGGTTTGGCCCTTGTTCCTGTAACTCGAATCCTAACCCGGTATATCCCATTTTAATCTTACACTATTGTGAACCTTACCCCTTTTTAACTCTTTAATCGAGGTTCTCGGCATTGGAAAATCTTCGTAAACTAAATCACACGTGTATATGTTGACATTAAAGATATATACAGTCAAGAAAATCAAGGGCAATGGTGATATATAGACGGATTAGACACACCAAAATAAAAACACTCAACAAATGGCTACAATTTAAGGAATGTGTTTAGTGACGGCATCAGATTCCTAATTGATGGAGAAAGGTCTGGTGGCAAGAAAAGCTGCTTCTAGTAGGTTGTCAAGTGTTTTCGTTCGACGATTCCATTCTTGGGTGGTTGTTTTGGCCCTTGTTCCTGTAACTCGAATCCTAGCCCGGTATATCCCATTTTAATCTTACACCATTGTGAACCCTACGCCTTTTTTACTCTCTGATCGAGGTTCTTGGCATTGAAAAATCTTCGTAAACTAAATCACACGTGTATATGTTGACATTTAAGAGATATTCAGTCAAGAAAATCAAGGGCAATGGTGATATATATGCGGATTAGACACCAAAAAAAACACTCAACAAATGGCTACAATTTAAGGAATGTGTTTAGTGACGGCATCAGATTACTAACTGATGGAGAGAGGTCTGGTGGCAAGAAAAGCTGCTTCTAGGAGGTTTTCAAGTTTTCTCGCTCGACGATTCCATTCTTGGGTGGTTGATTTGGCCCTTCTTCCTGTGACTTGATTCCTAGCCCGGTATATCCCATTTTAATTTTACTCCATTGTGAACCTTAAGCCTTTTTTACTCTCTCATCGAGGTTCTCGGCATTGAAAAATCTTCGTAAACTAAATCACACGTGTATATGTTGACATTTAAGAGATATACAGTCAAGAAAATCAAGGGCAATGGTGATATATATATATATATATATGCGGATTAGACACACAAAAAACACTCAACAAATGGCTACAATTTAAGGAATGTGTTTAGTGACGGCATCAGATTCCTAATTGATGGAGAAAGGTCTGGTGGCAATAAAAGCTACTTCTAGGAGGTTGTCAAGTGTTTTCGCTCGACGATTCCATTCTTGGGTGTTTGGTGTGGCCCTTGTTCCTGTAACTCGAATCCTAGCCCGGTATATCCCATTTTAATTTTACACCATTGTGAACCTTACGCCTTTTTTACTCTCTGATCGAGGTTCTCGGCATTGAAAAATCTTCGTAAACTAAATCAAACATATATATGTTGACATTTAAGAGATATACAGTAAAGAAAATCAAGGGCAATGGTGATATATATGCGGATTAGACACAAAAAAAAACACTCAACAAATGGCTACAATTTAAGGAATGTGTTTAGTGACGGCATCAGATTACTAATTGATGGAGAAAGGTCTGGTGGCAAGAAAAGCTGCTTCTAGGAGGTTGTCAAGTGTATTCGCTCGACGATTCCATTCTTGGGTGGTTGGTTTGGCCCTTGTTCCTGTAACTCGAATCCTAGCCCGGTATATCCCATTTTAATTTTACACCATTGTGAACCTTACGCCTTTTTACTCTCTGATCGAGGTTATCGGCATTGAAAAATCTTTGTAAACTAAATCACACGTGTATATGTTGTCATTTAAGAGATATACAGTCAAGAAAATCAAGGGCAATGGTGATATATATGCGGATTAGACACCAAAAAAAACACTTAACAAATGGCTACAATTTAAGGAATGTGTTTAGTGACGGCATCAGATTCCTAATTGATGGAGAAAGGTCTGGTGGCAAGAAAAGCTGCTTCTAGGAGGTTGTCAAGTGTTTTCGCTCGACGATTCCATTCTTGGGTGGTTGGTTTGGCCATTGTTCCTGTAACTCGAATCCTAGCCTAATATATATCCCATTTTAATTTTACACCATTGTGAACCTTACGCCTTTTTTACTCTCTGATCGAGGTTCTCGGCATTGAAAAATCTTCGTAAACTAAATCACACGTGTATATGTTGACATTAAATATATATATACAGTCAAGAAAATCAAGGGCAATGGTGATATATATACGGATTAGACACACCAAAATAAAAACACTCAACAAATGGCTACAATTTAAGGAATGTGTTTAGTGACGGCATCAGATTCCTAATTGATGGAGAAAGGTCTGGTGGCAAGAAAAGCTGCTTCTTGGAGGTTGTCAAGTGTTTTCGCTCCACAATTCCATTCTTGGGTGGTTGGTTTGGCCCTTGTTCCTGTAACTCGAATCCTAGCCCGGTATATCCCATTTTAATTTTACACCATTGTGAACCTTACACCTTTTTTACTCTGTGATCGAGGTTCTCGGCATTGAAAAATCTTCGTAAACTAGATCACACGTGTATTGTTGACATTTAAGAGATATACAGTCAAGAAAATCAAGGGCAATGGTGATATATATGCGGATTAGACACCAAAAAAAACACTATACAAATGGCTACAATTTAAGGAATATGTTTAGTGACGGCATCAGATTCCTAATTGATGAAGAAAGGTCTGGTGGTAAGAAAAGCTGCTTTTAGGAGGTTGTCAAGTGTTTTCGCTACACGATTCCATTCTTGGGTGGTTGGTTTAGCCCTTGTTCCTGTAACTCGAATCCTAGCCCGGTATATCCCATTTTCATCTTACACCATTGTGAACCTTACACCTTTTTTACTCTCTGATCGAGGTTCTCGGCATTGAAAAATCTTCGTAAACTAAATCACACGTGTATATGTTGACATTTAAGAGATATATAGTCAAGAAAATCAAGGAAAATGGTGATAAATAAGGAATGGCTACATTTTAAGGAATGTGTTTAGTGATCACATCAGATTCCTAATTTATGGAGAAAGGTCTGGTGGCAAGAAAAGCTGCTTCTAGGTGGTTGTCAAGTGTTTTCGTTCGATGATTCCTTTGTTGGGTGGTTGGTTTGGCCCTTGTTCCTGTAACTCGAATCCTAACCCGGTATATCCCATTTTAATCTTACACTATTGTGAACCTTACCCCTTTTTAACTCTATAATCGAGGTTCTCGGCGTTGAAAAATCTTCGTAAACTAAATCACACGTGTATATGTTGATATTTAAGAGATATACAGTCGAGAAAATCAAGGGCAATGGTGATATATATGCGGATTAGACACCAAAAAAACACTCAACAAATGGCTATAATTTAAGGAATGTGTTTTGTGATGGCATCAGATTCCTAATTGATGGAGAAAGGTCTGGTGGCAAGAAAAGCTGCTTCTAGGAGGTTGTCAAGTGTTTTCGCTCGACGATTCCATTCTTGGGTGGTTGGTTTGGCCCTTGTTCCTGTAACTCGAATCCTAGCCCAGTATATCCCATTTTAATTTTACACCATTGTGAACCATACTCCTTTTTTACTCTCTGATCGAGGTTTTCGGCATTGAAAAATCTTCGTAAACTAAATCACACATATATATGTTGACATTTAAGAGATATACAGTAAAGAAAATCAAGGGAAATGGTGATATATATGCGGATTAGACACAAAAAAAAAACACTCAACAAATGGCTACAATTTAAGGAATGTGTTTAGTGACGGCATCAGATTCCTAATTGATGGAGAAGGTCTGGTGGCAAGAAAAACTGCTTCTAGGAGGTTGTCAAGTGTATTCGCTCGACGATTCCATTCTTGGGTGGTTGGTTTGGCCCTTGTTCCTGTAACTCGAATCCTTGCCCGGTATATCCCATTTTAATCATACACCATTGTGAACCTTACGCCTTTTTACTCTCTAATCGAGGTTATCGGCATTGATAAATCTTTGTAAACTAAATCACACGTGTATATGTTGTCATTTAAGAGATATACAGTCAAGAAAATCAAGGGCAATGGTGATATATATGCGGATTAGACAACAAAAAAAAAAACACTCAACAAATGGCTACAATTTTAGGAATGTGTTTAGTGACGGCATCAGATTCCTAATTGATGGAGAAAGGTCTAGTGGCAAGAAAAGCTGCTTCTAGGAGGTTGTCAAGTGTTTTCGCTCGATGATTCCATTCTTGGGTGGTTGGTTTGGCCCTTGTTCCTGTAACTCGAATCCTAGCCCGGTATATCTCATTTTAATCTTACACCATTGTGAACCTTACGCCTTTTTTACTCTCTGATCGAGGTTTTCGGCATTGAAAAATCTTCGTAAACTAAATCACACGTGTATATGTTGACATTTAAGAGATATACAGTCAAGAAAGTCAAGGGCAATGGGGATATATATGTGGATTAGCCACCAAAAAAAACTTAACAAATGGCTACAATTTAAGGAATGTGTTTAGTGACGGCATCAGATTCCTAATTGATGGAGAAAGGTTTGGTGGAAAGAAAAGCTACTTTTTTGAGGTTGTGTAGTGTTTTCGCTCGAAGATTCCATTCTTGGATGGTTGGTTTGGCCCTTGTTCCTGTAACTCGAATCCTAGCCCGGTATATCCCATTTTAATCTTACACCATTGTGAACCTTACGCCTTTTTACTCTCTGATCGAGGTTCTCGGCATTGAAAAATCTTCGTAAACTAAATCACACGTGTATATGTTGACATTTAAGAGATATACAGTCAAGAAAATCAAGGGCAATGGTGATATATATGCGGATTAGACACCAAAAAAAACACTCAACAAATGGCTACAATTTAAGGAATGTGTTTTGTGACGGCATCAGATTCCAAATAGATGGAGAAAGAACTGGTGGCAAGAAAAGCTGCTTTTAGGAGGTTGTCAAGTGTTTTCGCTCGACGATTCCATTCTTGGGTGGTTGGTTTGGCCATTGTTCCTGTAACTCGAATCCTAGCCTAGTATATCCCATTTTAATTTTACACCATTGTGAACCTTACGCCTTTTTTACTCTCTGATCGAGGTTCTCGGAATTGAAAAATCTTCGTAAACTAAATCACACGTGTATATGTTGACATTAAAGATATATACAGTCAAGAAAATCAAGGGCAATGGTGATATATATACGGATTAGACACACCAAAATAAAAACACTCAACAAATGGCTACAATTTAAGGAATGTGTTTAGTGACGACATCTGATTCCTAATTGATGGAGAAAGGCCTGGTGTCAAGAAAAGCTGCTTCTAGGAGATTGTCAAGTGTTTTCGTTCGACGATTCCATTCTTGGGTGGTTGTTTTGGCCCTTGTTCCTGTAACTCGAATCCTATCCCGGTATATCCCATTTTAATCTTACACCATTTTGAACCCTACGCCTTTTTTACTCTCTGATCGAGGTTCTTGGCATTGAAAAATCTTCGTAAACTAAATCACACGTGTATATGTTGACATTTAAGAGATATGCAGTCAAGAAAATCAAGGGCAATGGTGATATATATGCGGATTAGACACCAAAAAAAAACACTCAACAAATGGCTACAATTTAAGGAATGTGTTTAGTGACGGCATCAGATTCCTAATTGATGGAGAAAGGTCTGGTGGCAAGAAAAGCTGCTTCTTGGAGGTTGTCAAGTGTTTTCGCTCCACAATTCCATTCTTGGGTGGTTGGTTTGGCCCTTGTTCCTGTAACTCGAATCCTAGCCCGGTATATCCCATTTTAATTTTACACCATTGTGAATCTTACACCTTTTTTACTCTGTGATCGAGGTTCTCGGCATTGAAAAATCTTCGTAAACTAGATCACACGTGTATTGTTGACATTTAAGAGATATACAGTCAAGAAAATCAAGGGCAGTGGTGATATATATGCGGATTAGACACCAAAAAAACACTATACATATGGCTACAATTTAAGGAATGTGTTTAGTGACGGCATCAGATTCCTAATTGATGGAGAAAGGTCTGGTGGTAAGAAAAGCTGCTTTTAGGAGGTTGTCAAGTGTTTTCGCTAGACGATTCCATTCTTGGGTGGTTGGTTTAGCCCTTGTTCCTGTAACTCGAATCCTAGCCCGATATATCCCATTTTGATCTTACACCATTGTGAACCTTACACCTTTTTTACTCTCTGATCGAGGTTCTCGGCATTGAAAAATCTTCGTAAACTAAATCACACGTGTATATGTTGACATTTAAGAGATATACAGTCAAGAAAATCAAGGACAATGGTGATATATATATGAGGATTCGACACCAAAAAAAACACTCAACAAATGGCTACAATTTAAGGAATGTGTTTAGTGACGGCATCAGATTCCTAATTTATGGAGAAAGGTCCGGTGGCAAGAAAAGCTGCTTCTAGGTGGTTGTCAAGTGTTTTCGCTCGATGATTCCTTTGTTGGGTGGTTGGTTTGGCCCTTGTTCCTGTAACTGGAATCCTAACCCGGTATATCCCATTTTAATCTTACACTATTGTGAACCTTACCCCTTTTTAACACTTTAATCGAGGTTCTCGGCGTTGAAAAATCTTCGTAAACTAAATCACACGTGTATATGTTGATATTTAAGAGATATACAGTCAAGAAACTCAAGGGCAATGGTGATATATATGCGGATTAGACACCAAAAAAACACTCAACAAATGGCTACAATTTAAGGAATGTGTTTTGTGACGGCATCAGATTCCTAATTGATGGAGAAAGGTTTGGTGGCAAGAAAAGCTGCTTCTAGGAGGTTGTCAAGTGTTTTTGCTCGACGATTCCATTCTTGGGTGGTTGGTTTGGCCCTTGTTCCTGTAACTCAAATCCTAGCCTAGTATATCCCATTTAGTTTTACACCATTGTGAACCTTACGCCTTTTTTACTCTCTGATCAAGGTTCTCGGCATTGAAAAATCTTCGTAAACTAAATCAAACGTGTATATGTTGACATTTAAGAGATATACAGTCAAGAAAATCAAGGGTAATGGTGATATATATGCGGATTAGACACACCAAAATAAAAACACTCAACAAATGGCTACAATTTAAGGAATCTGTTTTGTGACGGCATCAGATTCCTAATTGATGGAGAAAGGTCTGGTGGCAAGAAAAGCTGCTTCTAGGAGGTTCTTAAGTGTTTTCGTTCGACGATTCCCTTCTTGAGTGGTTGTTTTGGCCCTTATTCCTGTAAATCGAATCCTAGCCCGGTATATCCCATTTTAATTTTACACCATTGTGAACCTTACGCATTTTTTACTCTCTGATCGAGGTTCTTGGCATTGAAAAATCTTCGTAAACTAAATCACACGTGTATATGTTGACATTTAAGAGATATACAGTCAAGAAAATCAAGGGCAATGGTGATATATATGCGGATTAGACACCAAAAAAAACACTCAACAAATGGCTACAATTTAAGGAATGGGTTTTGTGATGGCATCAGATTCCTAATTGATGGAGAAAGGTCTGGTGGCAAGAAAAGCTGCTTCTGGGAGGTTGTCAAGTGTTTTCGCTCGACGATTCCATTCTTCGGTGGTTGGTTTGGCCCTTGTTTCTGTAACTCGAATCCTTGCCGGGTATATCCCATTTTAATCTTACACCATTGTGAACCCTACGCCTTTTTTACTCTCTGATCGAAGTTCTCGGCATTGAAAAATCTTCGTAAACTAAATCACACGTGTATATGTTGATATTTAAGAGATATACAGTCAAGAAAATCAAGGGCAATGGTGATATATATGCGGATTAGACACCAAAAAAAACACTCAACAAATGGCTACAATTTAAGGAATGTGTTTTGTGACGGCATCAGATTCCTAATTGATGGAGAAAGGTCTGGTGGCAAGAAAAGCTGCTTCTAGGAGGTTGTCAAGTGTTTTCGCTCGACGATTCCATTCTTGGGTGGTTGGTTTGGCCCTTGTTCCTGTAACTCGAATCCTAGCCTAGTATATCCCATTTTAATTTTACACCATTGTGAACCTTACGCCTTTTTTACTCTCTGATCGAGATTCTCGGCATTGAAAAATCTTCGGAAACTAAATCACATGTGTATATGTTGACATTTAAGAGATATACAGTCAAGAAAATCAAGGGCAATGGTGATATATATGCGGATTAGACACAAAAAAAACACTCAACAAATGGCTACAATTTAAGGAATGTGTTTAGTGACGGCATCTGATTCCTAATTGATGGAGAAAGGTCTGGTGGCAAGAAAAGCTGCTTCTAGGAGGTTGTCAAGTGTTTTCGCTCGACGATTCCATTCTTGGGTGGTTGGTTTGGCCCTTGTTCCTGTAACTCGAATCCAAGCCCGGTATATCCCATTTTAATTTTACACCATTGTGAACCTTACGCCTTTTTTACTCTCTGGTCGAGGTTCTCGGCATTGAAAAATCTTCTTAAACTAAATCACACGTGTATATGTTGACATTTAAGAGATATACAATCAAGAAAATTTAGGGCAATGGTGATATATATGCGGATTACACACCAAAAAAAACACTCAACAAATGGCTACATTTTAAGGAATGTGTTTAGTGACGGCATTAGATTCCTAATTGATGGAGAAAGGTCTGGTGGCAAGAAAAGCTGCTTCTAGGAGGTTGTCAAGTGTTTTCGCTCGACGATTCCATTCTTGGGTGGTTGGTTTGGCCCTTGTTCCTGTAACTCGAAACCTAGCCCGGTATATCCCATTTTAATTTTACACCATTGCGAACCTTACGCCTTTTTTACTCTCTGATCGAGGTTCTCGGCATTGAAAATCTTCGTAAACTAAATAACACGTGTATATGTTGACATTTAAGAGATATACAGTCAAGAAAATCAAGGGCAATGGTGATATATATATATATATATATGTGGATTAGACACACAAAAAAACACTCAACAAATGGCTACAATTTAAGAAATGTGTTTAGTGACGGCATCAGTTTCCTAGTTGATGGAGAAAGGTCTGGTGGCAAGAAAAACTGCTTCTAGGAGGTTGTCAAGAGTTTTCGCTCGACGATTCCATTCTTGGGTCGTTGGTTTGGCCCTTGTTCCTGTAACTCGAATCCCAGCCCGGTATATCCCATTTTAATTTTACACCATTGTGAACCTTACGTCTTTTTTACTCTCTGATCGAGGTTCTCGGCATTGAAAAATATTCGTAAACTAAATCACGCGTGTATATGTTGACATTTAAGAGATATACAGTGAAGAAAATCAAGGGCAATGGTGATATATATATGCGGATTAGACACCAAAAAAAAACACTCAACAAATGGCTACAATTTAAGGAATGTGTTTAGTGACGGCATCAGATTCCTAATTGATGGAGAAAGGTCTGGTGGCAAGAAAAGCTGCTTCTAGGAGGTTGTCAAGTGTTTTCGCTCGACGATTCCATTCTTGAGTGGTTGGTTTGGCCCTTGTTCCTGTAACTCGAATCCTAGCCCGGTATATCCCATTTTAATCTTACACCAATGTGAACCTTACGCCTTTTTTACTCTCTGATCGAGGTTCTCGGCATTGAAAAATCTTCGTAAACTACCTCACACGTGTATATGTTGACATTTAAGAGATATACAGTCAAGAAAATCAAGGGCAATGGTGATATATATGCGGATTAGACACCAAAAAAACACTCAACAAATGGCTACAATTTAAGGAATGTGTTTAGTGGGGGCATCAGATTCCTAATTGATGGAGAAAGGTCTGGTGGCAAGAAAAGATGCTTCTAGGAGGTTGTCAAGTGTTTTCGCTCCGCGATTCCATTCTTGGGTGGTTGGTTTGGCCCTTGTTCCTGTAACTCGAATCCCAGCCCGGTATATCCCATTTTAATTTTACACCATTGTGAACCTTACGCCTTTTTTACTCTCTGATCGAGGTTCTCGGCATTGAAAAATCTTCGTAAACTAAATAACACGTGTATATGTTGGTATTTAAGAGATACACAGTCAAGAAAATCAAGGGCAATGGTGATATATATATGCGGATTAGACACGAAAAAAACACTCAACAAATGGCTACAATTTAAGGAATGTGTTCAGTGGCGGCATCATATTCCTAATTGATGGAGAAAGGTCTGGTGTCAAGAAAAGCAGCTTCTAGGAGGTTGTCAAGTGTTTTCGCTCGACGATTCCATTCTTGGGTGGTTGGTTTGGCCCTTGTTCCTGTAACTCGATTCCTAGCCCGGTATATCCCATTTTAATCTTACACCATTGTGAACCTTACGCCTTTTTTACTCTCTGATCGAGGTTCTCGGCATTGAAAAATCTTCGTAAATTAAATCACACATATATATGTTGACATTTAAGAGATATACAGTCAAGAAAATCAAGGGCAATGGTGATATATATGCGGATTAGACACCAAAAAAAAAACACTCAAGAAATGGCTACAATTAAAGGAATGTGTTTAGTGACGGCATCTGATTCCTAATTGATGGAGAAAGGTCTGGTGGCAACAAAAGCTGCTTCTAGGAGGTTGTCAAGTGTTTTCGCTCGACGATTCCATTCTTGGGTGGTTGGTTTGGCCCTTGTTCCTGTAACTCGAATACAAGCCCGGTATATCCCATTTTAATCTTACACCATTGTAAACCTTACGCCTTTTTTACTCTCTGATCGAGGTTCTCGGCATTAACAAATCTTCGTAAACTAAATCACACGTGCATATGTTGACATTTACGAGATATACAGTCAAGAAAATCAAGCGCAATGGTGATATTTATGCGGATTAGACACCAAAAAAAAAAACACTCAACAAATTGCTACAATTTAAGGAATGTGTTTAGTGACGACATCAGATTCCTAATTGATGGAGAAATGTCTGGTGGCAAGAAAAGCTGCTTCTAGGAGTTTGTCAAGTGTTTTCGCTCGACGATTCCATTCTTGGGTGGTTGGTTTGGCCCTTGTTCCTGTAACTTGTCACACCCCGAATTTCCACGTGTCACCGGTGGGCCCGGTAGGGGAGTATCGTGACGTGGTTGGCAACATAATAGTCAAACAACACAATATTTAAATGCACAGCGGAAGCAAAGTATAGATTTAATTCAACCAACGATATTGTAATATTAAGTATTACGAATAGTCGAATATAAATCCACAGGTAGATCAAGTTTAAAAAGAAAACAAATGTTCAACAGTTATGACATCCAAGCTGGCGAGACTTAATGTGGATGCTAGGAGACAAGCCAGCCTATTTCGCGTAGTACCTGCACTTAACCTTTTAAGAAAATACGTCAGTTTACACTGGTAAATACAATCAACCGACTCATTTTGAAAAGAGTTTAAGAAAATGCATTTAAGGCACAAGGCACAAATAATATTTTATAACTTGGGATAATTATGTAAATATATAATACTTGTAAACGAATTACATGTTTCTTATGCGTTCAGTAGTCCGGTCCTTAAACTGGATTAAAGATCAATAGACACACCACTTTATATAATGAGACACTGACAGGTGTACGCCTACACCTGAGTGCTAAGGTCGTGGCCATCTCGTAAGATGATGCCAGGGATATCCGGGACATGGTCATTAACCCCCCAAAGGCTTCAAGCAAACAAAACATTTCAAAACAGAGCATATCAATGATTTAACCTCTATTCGATTAAAGATTCAATGCTGGACCAAGCGGTATTTTATATACCGTACCCCAAGCCCGTATAGGGAAAATAAGTTAAAAGTATTTACCTGAGTAAGTATAGTTCAAAATCAGCGAGTGCAAGTATCTTTTACTGGTTCTCCTATTCTGGAACGAAGGTTTATAACAACCTATTAGAATCCTAACGGGTCTTTAGTTAAGCTTACGCTTAGACCGGTTAGTTTTAAAGATACGGTTCGTACGCACGATTAAGCGAAGACCGGATAGAATGTGATTTAGACCCGACAAGTTTGAAGACTTGTTTAATATGGGTATATGATACACATTCTGGATTTTGAGAATAAACCGATAAGGTTTGACCCGTTTCGGCTAATTTATATAAACTAGTTACATAAACCGAACCGAACGCGCATAAAGCGTAACGGGTATCCGTATGAGTCCTAAACAGGTTCCCTAAGTTAATACACCTTAAATAAGTTGTGATATCAGTAGGATATCACCCATGATGCCCAAAACGAGTTTAATCTCTTAATAAGTCCCGTAGGGGTATTTTGGTCATTTTAAAGATTATAAAAGGATTAAATTAGGTTTCTATGAACCGGGTCTGATTACATCAGTAAAATAGCTTATATTAACAGGTTATAACATTTGGTTATAAGTCTTATATGTTAAAATAGTTTTAAACCCAAACTATGCGTATAATACGCGTATAAAGCCGTTTTAAGCGACGTACGGTTTAAAATACGATTCTGAGTTTCCTGGTCAGTTAAACAGGTTCAAAACACTTTAATTAATATTTAAAATTAGTAGCAATTGGATTGGCGTTAATAGGATTTGTAAAACTCATTTTATGGCCGAAAAGGGTATATTCGGTATTAACCGAATTAAGGCGCTAATCCAAGCTTATGATCAGTTTAAAAATAATTAAAAATCTTCAAAAATCCCAAAATATTATATTACATCAGTGAGTAAAAGGTTTGGTGTCAAAAATTGGGTTTAGATAGGCTTTACGCTAATGGCGTCGTTTAATTAATAAACTTGTTTATAAATACGCCATTAAGCATAACTCCTAATCTAGACTTCCGATTGACGTGAAATTTTGTAGAGATGATCAATAATCAGTATTAAAGACTTTTGCACTTTTACATTTTCTAAAATCTCGTTCTACGGTCATAAGGGCATTATGGTCATTATTAGGCATTTAACGGAAACGTCGGATAGTTACGGATTCGGTTAGTATAAACGCAGAGGATTATACTAACATGTAACTAGGTCCTAATGGAACTTTAAGGCATGTCTAAACCTATAAGAATCGGGTCAGAACTGAGGTCAAAGCAAAAGTCAAACTTTTGCGTATCTCGGTTCCGAATCGGTTCTAAATATAAAGTTGTCGAATCAAACAAATGTAGACAAGTTATTATACTTATTTTCAAGTTGTGTGACTAATAAAACAGGTTACACGCCTTCCGTATCATTAATTATGCGATTAAGGTTTCTGTTGACTTTTTCGGATAACCTTTGACTCGATAAACGACCTAGTTAGGATTCGAATTAGTGAGTGCCCTTTTAGGGGTTTATTAAACATATAAATACCAACTTATAACAACCTTTGATTCGACAAATCTCTGGACCATTTAATTATCATCGAAAAGTCAAACCGTAGTTACGACGGTTCGATTTCTAGGCCATAAACTAAGTATGAATGAATTAGGAAGGATCAAGGGTACTTACACAAGTCTTATGGATGATATGGATTGCTTGTGGGCTGCTTGAATGACTTGGAAATGCTCAGAAGTGAAGATGAATGATGAATGTGGAATGTGTGACTTTTATAAGAATTTTGATCATCATAGATCGATGCCACACGGGTCTAGGGGTGTTACAAGATGCTTGCATGTGTTCCCTAAGGCTAAAAAACCAATATAGGCCGCCCATAGAATCAACAACTTGCATCCAAAGTCGGTTAAAGGGCTGAAACAGCCAACTGTCATGTATCTGGTCGCTGTGCAGTCCTAGCGCACCGCTACGCTTCTGGTGTAGCGCCCCGCTAGCCTGTCATCAGCCTTGAAAATTTTGCAATTTAGTCCCTGGTCCCCCGAAAGGTCGCTTTCACATCCCAATCTTGCATATGAAGCTTTTTTATTTAATATATGGGGCTTTAAGACTTATACCCACTTTGTTAAGTCCTCGGGTAACTTTGTGATCACCCGAAAAGCCCTAAATTTCAGCGTTGACGATTCTAACCCTCACACACGAATTTTATCACAACTTGCTCATACGATAACGAAACTTCATGAAATTTTTGTGGTACATTCTAGTGAGCATAATTAATCGTTACAAAGCTTCGGGTTTGTCAAAAGGTCACTCAGAGGTATAACTTAAACATGTTGGCACATTTAACCCCTGTAGTTTGTAATCTCTCACTTTCTTTTACAATTCGCTTCGTATGATCCATGATCTATTCGTTTAAGGTTATAAACATCATGTAGGGTTATTGCAAAGTATATTTATTCATTGTTGACACTTTGAACCCTTATAATTACACAGTTTCACTGTTTGTCAACTTTAGTCCTTCAAGAACATTCTTTCACACGTTCAAACCTATGACACGTGTCAACACCTTATAGGACGTAAATTTTTCGAGGTGTTACATCCTCACCCCCTTAAAATAAATCTCGACCCGAGATTTACTGAAATAAGTAAGGGTATTTTTCTTTCATCGTGGTTTCAACCTCCCACGTGAATTCGGGACCTCTACGGGCATCCCATTTGACCTTTACAAAAGGTATATGCTTCCTTCGAAGCTTCCTCACCTGTCGATCCTCGATCGACAAGGGTTTTTCCACAAATTTCAAGCTCTCATCGATCTGCACATCTGTATAGGGTATAACCACTGATTCGTCAGCTGTGTCAGCGAAACACTTCTTCAGATTGCAGATGTGGAACACATTGTGTATACTACTGAGCTCTTCAGGTAAGTTTAACTTGTAGGCAACTGACCCGACACGTTCGATAACCTCGAAAGGTCCTATGTATCTCGGGCTTAGCTTACCCTTCTTACCAAATCGCATTACTCCCTTCCAGGGTGACACTTTAAGTAGGACTTTTTCTCCTACTTCGAAGTGAAGATCCTTACGATTTGGATCAGCATAAATCTTCTGCCTATTTCGGGCAGCTTGGAGATTGTTTCGAATCTGGACAATCTTGTCCGTCGTTTCGAACACGATCTCTGGTCCTGATAACTGGACTTCTCCAACTTCCGCCCAACAAACTGGTGATCTACACTTTCTACCGTATAATGCCTCAAAAGGCGCAGCCTTGATGCTGGTATTGTAGCTATTGTTGTAGGAGAATTCGATTAATGGCAGGTTCTTATCCCAGCTACCTCCCAAATCGATTGCACATGCACGTAGCATGTCTTCTAACGTTTGAATAGTACGCTCACTCTGACCGTCTGTCTGTGGATGGTAAGCCGTACTAAAATTCAAACGTGTGCCCAAAGATTGCTGGAAACTTTTCCAAAAATGTGATGTGTATCTAGTATCTCGGTCAGAGATAATAGCTACAGGTATGCCATGTAGAGCTACAATCTTATCAACGTACAGTTGGGCTAACATATCGGAGCTGTAGGTCTCCTTAATAGGTAGGAAATGTGCTGACTTAGTCAGTCGGTCAACTATCACCCAGATGGTGTCATTTCCTTTCCTTGTCTTGGGTAACTTAGTGATAAAATCCATAGTTACCATTTCCCACTTCCAAGTAGGAAGTTCAGGTTGTTGTAGTAAACCTGACGGTTTTTGATGTTCTGCTTTGACTTGCGCACACGTCAAGCATTTAGCTACATAGGTAGCTACAGACTTCTTCAAGCCTATCCACCAATAATTTGCTCTAAGATCATGGTACATTTTATCAGCTCCAGGATGAACAGAATATTTAGAGCTGTGGGCTTCCTGGAGAATAACATCTCGGAGTCCTCCATAAATTGGAACCCAAATCCGTCCATTCAATCTAAGAATTCCATCCTTACTAAGAGATAACTGCTCCTCAGTTACTCCTAGCTTTTCGTTAGGATAATTAGCTTCCAACACAGCTTCTTTCTGTGCAGCTAACAACCTTTCTATCAAGCTGTTCTTTAATTCCATGCTCTTGGCATTGATTCGGATGGGTTTCACCTTTTCTTTCCGACTCAAGGCATCGGCGACTACATTCGCCTTGCCGGGATGGTATCTTATTTCACAATCGTAATCATTCAGAGTTTCCATCCAACGACGTTGCCTCATGTTCAAGTCCTTCTGGTTGAACAGATGTTGAAGGCTTTTGTGATCAGAATAGATCACACATTTGATTCCATATAAGTAGTGCCTCCACAGTTTTAGTGCAAATACAACGGCACCCAACTCCAAGTCGTGGGTGGTGTAATTCTTTTCGTGCACCTTTAACTGACGTGAAGCATAGGCAATGACTTTGCCTTTCTGCATAAGCACACATCCCATCCCGGTGTGTGATGCATCACAATAGACTACAAACTCCTCTATTCCATCAGGCAATGTCAGTACTGGAGCATTGCTCAACTTTTGTTTCAGAATATCGAAGGATTCCTGCTGCTTAGGACCCCAGTCAAACTTAATCTTCTTACGTGTCAGCGAAGTCAGGGGTGCAGCAATCCTTGAAAAGTTTTCTATGAATCGTCTATAGTATCCTGCCAAACCTAGGAAGCTACGAATTTCCGTAGGCGTCTTGGGCTCATGCCAATTCATGACAGATTCAACTTTAGCGGGATCTACTTGGATACCACGCTCACTAACAACATGCCCAAGAAATTGGACTGCTCGAAGCCAGAATTCACATTTCGAGAACTTGGCATAGAGCTTTTCTTTATGAAGTAGTTCCAGTATGCAGTGAAGATGCTTCTCGTGGTCAGCTTGGTTCTTTGAGTAGATGAGAATGTCGTCGATGAAGACGATGACGAATTTATCTAGGTGCGGCTTGCAAACACGATTCATGAGATCCATGAATGCGGCCGGTGCATTAGTGAGCCCGAAAGGCATCACTAGGAACTCGTAATGGCCATAACGAGTCCTAAATGCTGTTTTGTGCACGTCTTCATCTCTAACCTTCAATTGATGGTAGCCTGACCTTAAGTCAATCTTTGAGAAGAAACTCGCCCTTTGAAGTTGATCGAACAGATCGTCGATTCTGGGCAAAGGATACCTATTCTTGATAGTAACCTTATTAAGCTCGCGGTAGTCGATGCACAGACGCATCGACCCATCCTTCTTCTTAACAAATAAAACTGGTGCTCCCCACGGAGACGAACTAGGTTTGATGAAACCTTTGTCTAACAAATCATCTAGCTGCGTTCTCAATTCCTTCATCTCTGTTGGTGCCAACCTATAAGGCGCCCTTGCCACTGGTGCTGATCCAGGAATAATGTCAATTCTGAATTCCACTTGTCTCTCTGGTGGCAAACCAGGAAGTTCTTCGGGAAAAACATCAGGGTATTCAGAAACGACGGGTATATCCCCAATCTTGGGCTTCGGCTCTTCTATAATCACTTGCGCCATGTAAATGACACAGCCCTTCTTCAAACACTTAGAGTCTTTGAGTATAGACATTTTCTCGGGCAGCCCATACTGGGTATCTCCCTGGATAGTAAGTGATTCACCAGACGAAGTCTTGATCCTCACTTGCTTCTTATTGCAAATAATCTGGGCCTGGTTATGAGATAACCAGTCCATACCCAAAACTATGTCGAAACCGGCTAGTTTTAAAGGTAGTAGGGACAAAGGAAAAGAGTGGTTCCTAATGGATATGAAACATCCATCTAATAAGGTTGAAGCGGTTTCTAAAGTGCCATCAGCTAGTTCCACCTCATACTTCACACTTAAGTCTTAACAGGTAGTTTCAACAATTCACTAAACTTATTATCTACAAACGACTTATCAGCGCCTGAATCAAATAACACTCTCGCATAAACATCATTTACGAGAAAGGTACCTGTTATAACGTTGTCGTCCTTGACAGCTTCCTTAGCATCCATTCTGAAGACCCTCGCATTGGTCTTCTTCCCCTCTTCATTCTTCCTTGCAAATTTTGGGCAGTTGGATTTGATATGCCCCTTTTCATTGCAACTATAACATGTTGCATCCTTTATCTTCTTGCACTCAAGGGTCTTATGTTCCGTAGACTTGCAAATCCCACAAGGCCTTGGCTGGTATTGGGATTTTGAGTCAAGTCTGCACTTCCCAAAATGGTGCTTTCTGCAAATTTTACATCTGGGTTTTTCACCCGACTGCTGAGCATCTTTCATAAATCCTGACCCCTTCTTAGAGTCATTGTTTCCCTTCTGCTTCTTATCTGAACGTCGTGAGTTGTCATCCTCACGCTTCCTTTTCTCGGTATCAGTTTTCCTCAGTGACCTCAGCCTGACAGCATCTGAGGTCAGAGATAACGATATGTCCGTTACTGACCGAAAAGTGGTTGGTCTGGAGGCCTTAACACTCGCTTTGATCTCCGGTTCCAAACCCCCGATAAAACGAGCTATACGTTTAGGCTCCGGAGTCACCAAATAAGGGACCAACCTTGATAAAGTATTGAAAGTGGTAAGGTAGGCCTGACAGTCCAGGTTCTTCATGACCAGTGCTATGAAATCAGATTCAATTCTCTCAACCTCGTGTTGAGGGCAGAAATTTTCTTTGATTAGTGCCATGAACTCTTCCCATGTCATGTTGTATAACAGGACTTTCCCTGTGGCCTGGATCAAAGATCTCCACCAGGATAAGGCTTCTCCTTTGAAAGACTGCGAGACAAACTTCACAATGTCTCTGTTATGACAACCACTAATATCCACCACAGTATCCATTTCATCCATCCACGTCATGCAATCAACAGCTCCTTTTTCCCCATTGAAGTCTCTGGGTTTGCATGACACGAAGTATTTATAGGTGCAACCCCTATTACGAGGTTCCTGGTTTTGTACTGCTCTTTGGGATGGATTACTCCTTTGATTCGAGGAGTGGTGAGAATTACTGTTGTGGGCAGTGTGGGTCCTGGAGGGTGTTCTAGTGTGTGATGCAGAATGGGTCCTCGTATGGGTACCACTTGATCCATGGTGCTGTCTACCCATTGCTATATTAACCGCATTATTTATCATAGCTTGCAACTCTGGACCTGCTACGTTAACTTGGGCATTTTCATTCACTATCCCTGGGTGACTGTTGACCTCGTTTGAGTCTGCCATGTGTCTAGAACTGTCACATATCGACAACAATTTATTGGTGAGTTTATTATAAAATTGTCTTCTATGGCAATTTGTTAACCGTGGTAAACGTAGACCAAATATGGTTAATTTATTACTCACATTATTTTAGGATTCATAATATAATTTATCCTAAATATAATTAATAACAGTATTTATTATCACATAAGGCCTAGTCACTGGGACAATTTAGGTTATAAGCTATGATTTCAGAGAATCAAAGCATAAAGGTTTGAACAAAGTTCATTACCTTTATCAGACAGGGTCACAGACTAATACTGTCTTTTGTCTCATATGAAAATGAGAAGGGCCCGTAGGCATTCCATTACCAATGGATGGTAAAAGAACTTATCATATTTATTAATGATTTAACCCATGATTCAAAGATCATTTATTTGGGTTTAGAATCTTTGAAAAGATTCATATATAATAATAACACGAATCGTGTCTGCCAGGAATGTTAACATGTTTTCAGATGTTAACAAGGATTTGAATCTTTTTAACTAGTTTTACCATCTGGGCCAGGTCTTTAAAATGACATGCAGGCTAGGTTATACTTTTAAGATCCTTAAATAACATAGGCAGATTGACTTTTAAAAGGAATGATTTTTGATTTATTTATTTCATATATCTTTTAATTATGTATAACATGGCAAATATGAAATTTATAAACTTACATTCCATTAAACTAAAAGTAGTACATTTTGCCCTAAACGGGACTTTTCACAGAAACAGATGCCCACACAGGAGCTGTACTTATAATACATGTCCTCACAGGGACGGTCTACAAAAGTAAATGTCCACGCAGGGACTACTAGAGACAAGTCCACGTAGGGACTACGTACAAAGATAGATATCCGCGCAGGGACTACATACACACATAAATAAATGTCCACGTAGGGACTTGATTTAAACAAGGAAATACAACAATATATATATATATGGGGATTTAACGATCCCTTTTCTTTTTCCCCTTCAGCAAATCTGCTAAACCACTCATGAATCCTTGGTTCTTCTTACGCTCTTTCTGGAGGTCTCGCTCAACCCGATCCAACCTATTACGGAGCTCAACCTGCCCAGGAGGAGGAACCCGTGGCGGCTGATGCTGAAATGGTGGCTGAGTAGGTACTTGATACCCATGAGCTGGATGTCCCATTCCCCAAGGGGTTCCATATGGTCCCTCAGGGTTTTGGGTATAGTAGTTTGCAGCCACTAGGTAGGGGTCGGCCTCGGCATAGTTATAATTATGGTATGCTGGTGGTCCATATGGGTTGTAAGCTGCCGGAGCAGTATAAGCAGGTATTGCGTGGCCAAAACCCGGTGATGGCGGTACAATAGGTGCTGAATTCACCTCCGATACTGGGACAGAAGGTCCCCCCATCTGTGGGTCTCCATGAGTAGTCGGATAATGGCTACCGCTAGAGTGTTGAGGAGTGGTGATATGAACTCCCACTGGTCGTACTGACATCCGCGGGCCAGTCCTCCTACGCCTCGGCGGTTCTGGAGGCTCTACATAAACTGGCGGCGGTGGAGGCGGTGGCGTGACTGCCTCGAAATGGGGATCCCCAGAGGGATCTTGTTGCTGCTGTTGCTGATGAGATGCTGAATGAGACGGTGTATGGTGAGACGGTGTATGGTGAGACGGTGTATGGTGAGATGGTGTATGGTGAGACGATGAGTGTTCAGATGGGGTATAATACCACTCACACCGTTCGAACCGTGCCATGTGACTATCCGGACCTTCGTAGGGTGGTCCGTGGTAAGATGAACCATCAGAGATTGAAAAAGGATGGTTCCGGGATCCAGTTGAAGCCTCGACGGGATCTGTGTCCTCGTCCATATCTTGATCACCAGAAAAGTGATCCTCCGGCCCTAGTGGGTTAAAGCCCACGTTTTCGGGTAGGTACTCTGCTGGGTTAAACTGACCCTGAAATACAGGAGTAGGGTCGCCGAAGAAATGTTGCGGGTTGTGGGGTTCGTTCTCTGACTGAGGCCCATAGGAGTCATGATATGGAGGCGTTGAGGCGTGCGAAAAAGATCGTCTGGCATCGTCTTCATAGGTCCTCCATAGCTCCCTCGTTTCATCATTCCTTGTGGAAGAAGTTCGTCGATATGAAGGCCCTGCCTCATGGTCGTTAGGGGCTCTAGCTGGCTCCTTTCCTCGACTACCTCGTCTAATTCTTGGCGGCATTATTGTACCTGTTAAAATACACAAGATAATAACAAGGAAAAATAAAGGACAAAAATTTAATTAAATAAAAATTTGAACAATTTGGATTATTCCTAAGTTCTTTGTCTAGACTCGAAGATTTAGGAATGTGCAATTGTGTAACTGAGATTAAACACAAAAGGTTAGTGTTTAATTCACTCAGAGTTGGCTCTGATACCAACCTGTCACACCCCGAATTTCCACGTGTCACCGGTGGGCCCGGTAGGGGAGTATCGTGACGTGGTTGGCAACATAATAGTCAAACAACACAATATTTAAATGCACAGCGGAAGCAAAGTATAGATTTAATTCAACCAACGATATTGTAATATTAAGTATTACGAATAGTCGAATATAAATCCACAGGTAGATCAAGTTTAAAAAGAAAACAAATGTTCAACAGTTATGACATCCAAGCTGGCGAGACTTAATGTGGATGCTAGGAGACAAGCCAGCCTATTTCGCGTAGTACCTGCACTTAACCTTTTAAGAAAATACGTCAGTTTACACTGGTAAATACAATCAACCGACTCATTTTGAAAAGAGTTTAAGAAAATGCATTTAAGGCACAAGGCACAAATAATATTTTATAACTTGGGATAATTATGTAAATATATAATACTTGTAAACGAATTACATGTTTCTTATGCGTTCAGTAGTCCGGTCCTTAAACTGGATTAAAGATCAATAGACACACCACTTTATATAATGAGACACTGACAGGTGTACGCCTACACCTGAGTGCTAAGGTCGTGGCCATCTCGTAAGATGATGCCAGGGATATCCGGGACATGGTCATTAACCCCCCAAAGGCTTCAAGCAAACAAAACATTTCAAAACAGAGCATATCAATGATTTAACCTCTATTCGATTAAAGATTCAATGCTGGACCAAGCGGTATTTTATATACCGTACCCCAAGCCCGTATAGGGAAAATAAGTTAAAAGTATTTACCTGAGTAAGTATAGTTCAAAATCAGCGAGTGCAAGTATCTTTTACTGGTTCTCCTATTCTGGAACGAAGGTTTATAACAACCTATTAGAATCCTAACGGGTCTTTAGTTAAGCTTACGCTTAGACCGGTTAGTTTTAAAGATACGGTTCGTACGCACGATTAAGCGAAGACCGGATAGAATGTGATTTAGACCCGACAAGTTTGAAGACTTGTTTAATATGGGTATATGATACACATTCTGGATTTTGAGAATAAACCGATAAGGTTTGACCCGTTTCGGCTAATTTATATAAACTAGTTACATAAACCGAACCGAACGCGCATAAAGCGTAACGGGTATCCGTATGAGTCCTAAACAGGTTCCCTAAGTTAATACACCTTAAATAAGTTGTGATATCAGTAGGATATCACCCATGATGCCCAAAACGAGTTTAATCTCTTAATAAGTCCCGTAGGGGTATTTTGGTCATTTTAAAGATTATAAAAGGATTAAATTAGGTTTCTATGAACCGGGTCTGATTACATCAGTAAAATAGCTTATATTAACAGGTTATAACATTTGGTTATAAGTCTTATATGTTAAAATAGTTTTAAACCCAAACTATGCGTATAAT